>JBBBVU010000009.1:6187702-6200006 GCA_037177055.1 Atherinosoma microstoma
GTGTGTGTGTGTGTGTGTGTGTGTGTGTGTGTGTGTGTGTGTGTGTGTGTGTGTGTGTGTGTGTGTGTGTGAGATGATGAATGTGTGAAAAGTGAAAAGAGAGTATGCTTATTATTTCTTAAATATTTGTTTTTATGATGTAAAGCACTTTGTGATGCATCGTGTATGAAAGGTGCCATACAAATAAAGTTTGATTTGATTTGAACAGTTATTTGATAGTGCTATTAAAGGGTTCTTTGTGCCTGAAAATGACATGATGCCTATGGAAGGACACACCTGCCATAATCAGAAATAAATGAGGAAATAGATAATTAAATACATCATTTTTTTATTTTTCCACGCACTTCATTTTTATTCCTAGATTTATATTTGGTTACACAGTAATTTATTATTTTAACATTTGTTTTTTTTAATTTATTTTCACATTTATATTTTATTTTCATGTTCATTTTTTTTTATTTCCACATCTATTGATTTTATTTTTCACATTTATTTATTTATGCATTTATTTTTACTTTTCCACAATTCCACTTTTCGTAATATACACATTTCCTTTTCCCCACTCTTCCACATTTTTACTTTTCCTGATCCTATTATTCCCTCAAGTGTATGCTAATGAAGTGGGCGTTTCTAACTTTGGGCTAAAGCTTGATTGGTCAGCTCCAAAATCAATGTCAACCAATCAACTCTCAGGCTCTGCCCTGTCACGAGGGGAATGAACTACTGTGTCCTCTCAAGGTTGTTCATTCACCAGTAAGCTGGTACGGTTTAGTACTGTGTACCGCTAAGCGATTCAGTGGCAGTACGCAGTACCATGAAGGCGGGAGAGTGATTGCCTTCTATAAAGCCTTCATTCAGAACTAGTCACGACCGCACTCTGGGTCAGAAAATAGATCCGCCAGCAATCTGGAGTGACTGTACTGTATATTACTGGTGGAGCTCAGCAATTTCAACTATTTTAAATCATTCTGAATTGTTTTGAAACTATCAGCGTTGGTTTTAGTCCATGATGGACGGAGCCTTGGCTTGGCATCTCCCTCTCTTGCCCAAAGGTAGAAACGCCCACTTCATTAGCATACACTTGAGGGAATAATAGGATCAGGAAAAGTAAAATGTGGAAGAGTGGGGAAAAGGAAATGTGTATGTTAGGAAACGTGGAATTGTGGAAAAGTAAGAATAAATACATAAATAAATAAATGTGGAAATAAAATTAATTGATGTCGAAACTAAAAAATAAACCTGGAAATAAAAAAAGTGAAAATAAAATATAAATGTGAAATTTATTTAAAAAAAAATTTTTTAAAAATAATAAATTACCGTGTAAATATAAATCTGGGAATAGAATTAAAGTGAGTGAAAAATTAGATGAATAAATGGATTAATAAATGAAAAATGTTAAAAATGACATCTGAATATGTATTCATTTATTTCTGATTATGGCAGGTGTGGCCCTCCATAGTTACCCTACTTTAAGAGAAATATGTGCTAAATAACTTTTGAAGAACTGATTTTGGCAAACAAAACAAAATAATGTAATAGAGTGTCATTTCCATTATAATATTTGAAGCCAGACGATTAAAATGCCCCGACTGATTTGGCAATCAGCTCTCTTGTCAGAATCACTTAAAGTTCTGAGGTTAATTACTACTGACATTGAAGCTGTTTCTTTGCTGCAAATCATGAACAATGGTTTACTAATAGCGTATTGACAAAAACATTAGATAAATGGTGTTTCTTATTAAACCAATAAAGTGAGGCAAATACAACAAAATAGCATTGCTGATTTGAGTCAATCAGCTGAACAACCCTCCGCCCAGCTTGGTATTGGAATTGTGCTTCGTGTGAAACAACAACAGAATGTGATATTATATTTGAGAGGTAAAACAACTGGTGCTTATAAGGAGAAACACCTCCTACACCTTTTTATCTTTTCCACAGCCTTTTTTCCAAAGCGTGGAGGTTATGTTTTCACTGGCATACGTTTGCCTGTCTGTCCAACTGTCAGCAGCACAACTCAAAAAGTAATGGGCAGATTTGGATTACATTTTCAGGAAATTCTCGACATGGAATAAGGAACAACTGATTCGATTTTGGGGGTAATCTGGGTCACCGTCTGGATCCAGGAATTTAAAATCCAGAAAATATAAGGGGTGCTGGGTGAGCTGTTGGGCCTTTTGGGGTTTTTCTCAGGTGAGTCACCCTATAGGGTGTGAGTGCTTCTAGTTAGAACTATATTGTTACTTAATATACATGTGCCACTTACTATTCATCATGTGATGCTACACTATTCATACACCAAGTTGTTATCAGGGATCTATTTGAACTTGTTTGATCACTAACCAATGTGGCTGGTACTAGGGATGAGCGTATCAATAGTCTGGAGTTGATTCTTTGATATCGGTGAGTAAAAATATTGGATTTGACTTTTTTTAATATCGAGATACCACTCTGCTGATACAAAACATGCCATTTGTTTTCAATTAGCAATAGAATTGCATACAAAGCCCAGCCACTGTGTTTTTCTTCTGTGTCACATGATTATGGTGTCAAAGAAACGTTTCCACTCATGGAGTATTTTGATATTAAGAAGACTGGAGTCAAAGTCTGAATTGGAGTTTTTTTATACATTAATTTGTCCTTGCTTAGATTTCTCAATCAGTAAAATAAAAACTTCACTCGTCATAAGAAAAAGTGGACCATGATTGTTTTCACATTGGAAAACGATAGAACAGAAGCACACATGGCTCCTCCTCTAGTGTTTCTTTCTTTGTTACTATTCTATAATGAATTTTAAAGGCTTGGTGTTGAGCTTAAATCTTCTTGCCAGATGTCTTTTTATTGTTTTTTCTTTAATAATGCAATAGTAAAAGTAATATTTAAAATCTTTACTTAAAATCAAACTTTTAACAACAGAACTGTTTGTTCTCTCTTCTTTTTCTCTGATTGTTTGTTGTGCATATTCTTTTGGAGAAATCTTTTGATGAAATGAGGTTTAAAATGCAAAACCCGTTTACACATTTGCTGAATGGAAGCTATTCAGTTTTCCGTAGACCAGGTGAGCTATTTATCACTAATATTTATCTACTATGTGACACAAGGATGTCCTCCTAAATGAAAAAAGGCTTTTAAATTTAGTTTTCTCATTAACTAAAGTGATGTATTTTTCTTAGCGTTTGACTACTTTTCTGACTAATCCTTCCCATGGCTCTACTTTTCATTCACTTTGTTTATTAGTGTTGTAATCATTCTTCCACCCATGGGTTCATATAACCCCCTGCTGTCTTTATGTGTCACTCTGGCCCTGGTGGACCCCTACTTATGAGCTGAAGCCTGTCACAGGGAGCGATTGTGGCCTTGGGTTAAACCTTGCAAGCTTCTAGGAATATGAAAACATTCATACAAGTGCACACACACACTTACCCTGGAGAGCCAGGCGTCTGTTTGAGCCAGATGTGAGCCATCAGCATATAGTGCACGCTCACATGCACACAAATAGACATTTTCACAATTATTGCACTTAGTTATGTATCATTCATTTGCGTGCATGAATACTTAATCACACACACACACAAACAGCCCCCAGAGGAGAGGAACATATGTTTGCTCCGTCACTGCTGGGGAGCGTGCTGAAGCAGGGGGGTAATGTTTATGAGAGAGCAGCATTAATATGACAAAACAAGGCTGGCTGAGGGATTTACTTCAGACGCCGGTGTTACCATCATCTGTCAATGCTTCTTATCACCCTCTTCTACTGCTGTTAGCGTCACCATTAACATCCCACCTATCCTCCAGCACGGTGATTAATCACTGTTATAAACATGTTCATTTGTGTATTCTGTTCTCATGTCCAACATCTTAAGAGGTAGTTTTAAGATCATTTATTTAAAGTAAAAGTACGGCAATGAAAAGTTCTGCTCCTGCACTCAAAATGTGATTATGCAAAAGTACTTAAAGATTTTAGTCTTACTTAATGCTATTATAGAGAATGGCTTCAGTAATGGTATTTTAATTGTTAGATTGTGATCATTACTCATATTTGTGAGCACAACAGTTATTGCATAGCTGATTAATCATCATATAATTTAAGAACAAATTCAAAGAAATGCTATTGAACAAGTGTGTGTGTGTGTATTTATGTGTGAATAGGCATGTATGAAAATATTGATATATGTACATGCACATATAGTATATCTGTGCATGTCCAAGGACTGCATATGGAGGTATACATGTCTCAATGCTTTGTTCCAAAATTTAATATGATTTAATTGTTACCTACAAGGAGGGGGGCGAGAATTTAAGTAATTGCTTCTGCTCCTTTTTGGACTTGTAAATTAATAATATAGCTCACTTGAATTAGTCTTTGTTTTTAATTCAGCTTTGTTTATTTTTTTAAAACAATGCATAACTTTACTTTGTAAGTGGAATATACTTTTCTTTACATGCTTGAAATGAAAAAAAAAAAGAAATGGCAACACCAATGCAAAGCTTGGACTGGAAGTGGCCAGTAGTGTCACCTTGACAAAATGGAAAATGTGGGTGAAGCTTTTCTACAACCTCTTTATACTGTCTGTGTACTCTGTTAGGAACCCTGCACTACCCTGCACACAACCTGAGAACCTTAACATTTACAGATTTTTCCAGTGATGCGTCCCCCTATCAACATCCAGCATCCATCTTGCATCCTACCTGTACTGTTAGCTCTCTCCTGCCAGTGAAAGACAGTTTTCTGTTGACTCTTGTCTTATTTCTTACTCTGTCCCTTTCTCTCCTTCTTTTCTTCTCTCCTTGTAATAATGTCTTCTCCCATTTCTTTGCTGAATCAGCCACGGTGCATGCTCAAAATGGCCGGTGTTAATATCTGCTTGCTAGCATGTGATGCAATGCGCGAGGCAAAACTCAGCTGTAACATCACGCGTTGTCGTGGAAGAAAAGATTGTGAAGTGCAGTTTCTCATCTTGGGATGCTGCTCAGCAGCGACAGCTCCAGAAATGCTCATAATAGATGTCACTGTGCCATCAAACGAGTCTGGAACGCTGAGCTTTATGGTCGGAAAGTTACATAGTGCATACAAATGTAATTTTGATGCAACACCAACCGAGAAACAATTAAAGCATGCTCTACAAGTTACACTCATGAGTCCAGATCACAATGATGGATAAATCCCTACCGAGATTAGCATTGACACTTTACATAAGGCTATGTTGCATATATAGTTTCAATATAAATGCCTCCAAATCAAAGAACTGAAATAATTGTATTCGTAATTGTAATAATTGTATTTTCCTAAACTACTTGAATGAACCTACATAGTTTCTGCAACCACTGTCTTTCCTAACGTCCTAATGTCTTTCCCTTTTTCTCACCAGTTGATTCCATATTTTAGTTTATACTATCAAACTTCTTAACTATGTTTATGGCTCAAAGAAAAGACTGTGGCCTATGTTCGTGTTGATGTGTGACAGAGAGCGATAAGGCAGTGTGAAAATCCTCCTCACTGTTTTTTTCTTTGTTGTCCAGTCTCCGTCTCTCACCAACCATGTTGAAGTCATAATTAATGCATATTTAACAAAATAATTTCAGCATCATCACAATCATCCAACAGCTAATCCTACAAACAACATATTTCTCTTCATCCCCTTTTTATCTTAAAGCAAAGTAATCTTTTGGCGTCGCAGTTCAGAGGCTATTTGTTAAGTATTATTGCGTCCTGCTGTCATTCATCACTCACTGTCAGTCAGTTAATTGAAAGAATAATTATGCAATCTGTTGCTTATGGAACATTGGAGAATTAATAAAGACATTTTAAAGTGATGGACTGTTTTCTTTTTATACTAATGTATGAATTAGCATGAAAAACTGCTAAATTGAATCACTTAAGAATGCACTTTGGTATGAATGAAAAACTGGATAGTGAGCAAGGCTCTGGATTGGGAAGTGATGGGAAAGATTATTTGGCCAAAGCAATACAGTAGATGCAGTCATTTGACTCTGATTTACAAAAAGCAGAAGTATGGAGTAACAGAAATAAAATGCATTCAACACAAAACTGTAGATACACTCATAACATCTCTTCTCCCTTAAGAAAAATCTCTTTGTTCTGTTTCACTCCCTTTATTTTTTCTTGTGGAAAAAATAAGCAAAATGTCAATAAGGGAAAAAAAACAACCCCCGCAAACTTTAGTAAAATGGATAAAAGCTTCTTCCAATATTGTTGTTTGGTGGTTAGGAAGGTTCTGATTCCACAAATCTTTGCCCATGCATGTTTTTTAATCAATAAAATATTGAGTTAATGCTGAGCAATCTTTTCTCTTTTAACTAGAGCATACAGATGGATGCTGGGGTAAAACAAAAGCGGCAATATGCAGTGATCATGGCTATGTTTTTTGATTAAAAAAAAACAGCTACCATGGTTCCTTACATAAGTTGTTTTTCTGAAGTTTGCATTTTTGCAAAGCGGGTTCTTAATTTTTTTCATTGTCCTCATACAATCTGATGTGACATAGTTTTTCTTTTCTTCCAACATGTAATCCATTACTGTGGCAACATACTGATATATCATGCTTGTTGGTGACTTACAGCAATCATAAATCATGAAACACAAACTCTATTATTCCACTGAGGCTGGAATATCACTGTTTATATCCTATCATTTTGTATGTATCACTGTATCAATGCCGATTTGTTCACATCCACATTGTGATGCATTTCTAGTCATGAACATGTTTTGGTAGGCAAGTGACATATTTCAACATCATATTGCTCTTTCTTTAACCCCTTTTTTGCCTCAGTAAAAATCTGTATTAATCTAATTAGTCTTTGTTTTAGTCTCTAAATAGTTTCTGATAATATTATCAGTCAAATTAAGCACGTTTTTTATGCTTAAAGTACATCGAACTGAAACTGACTGAAATATTATGTCAAATCTAATGTGACTGAAAGCCAAATGAAACAAATAAGCTCTCCTTTATCCCTATTAATGAGGAATAACAAACTAAACTGTTGTAAGCCTGATAACACTGTATGCAGATGATACTATCCTATAATAGCCTCTGCTATTCTCCTCAAATTTCCATATGTCTTCTGCAGGGCGGTTGTGCACATCCAGGTCAACGATGTGAATGAGTTTGCTCCAGTGTTTCGGGAGCCACAGTACCGAGCTGCAGTGACAGAGGGCAAGATTTATGACAGCATCCTGCAAGTGGAGGCCACGGACCAGGACTGTTCCCCACAGTATAGTCAGATCTGTAACTACCAGATCACCACCACTAACACCCCTTTTGCTATAGATCGGAATGGTGAGTAAAAATGATGTGATATTTCTCATTTCTAATATTATTAACATTATTAGGCCCGAGGACCAAAGGTGGTGCGAAGGCCTATTGTATTGCAAGTGTTTCTCGTTTTTCTTTCTCCTTTCCGCCTCTTAGTTTGCATTTTTGGGGGCCTGAACATATCTGAAAACTCCCCCAGAGGGCAGCGAAAAATTCGATAATTTCTGGGTCCCGTAAAGAGGCGCGGCCAAGTTTGGAACAGCGCCACCTATTGTCGCCACCCCGCCACTGACCGTCAGATAAACTCATGAAAATTGGTACACAAGTAGAACTCATTGAACTAGACAAAAAATCCTCTTAGAGGAAACGCCTAAACCCAACAGGAAGTGGGCTATTAGGGGTCAAAGTGGCCAGTTTTGTAAACAATGGAATTTAACTATCTCCTCATATAGATATGATCATACGGCTTCCAAAATTTCACTAAGCATTGAGGACAAGATTGCGATTAAAAGTTATCAAAATGGTGAGTTTTCACAAGTGGGCGTGGACGTGGCAGCCCCTCAAAGTTTGATGTTTCGCCATGAAACAGAAAGTCATCACAACTTTCACATACAAGCAGGTATCTGCACAAAATTGATCACATATGATGTCAGTCTCATCCTCAACATGATGACATGTCAAGATTTTGTCAACGCCAAAGCCCCGCCCCCTGGCGCCGCCATTGCTGTTTTTTACTAAACGGCTTATAACTCGGACATCCTTGACACAAAAATCTTGAAAAATATTCTGTAAACAGTAAACAAGTGGGTGATACTTTCCACCGAAAACTGTGACTTTTCACCAGTAGGTGTGGTCATGGCGGCAGACGAACTTTTATGTGATGCCATGACATCACCATTAAATCACCATCAAACGTAGACTGATTAATCAGGGTCTGACCCTGAACACATCCATATCATAATTTCCTGCGTACACCTTAGCTCTGCCCACTTGCAACAGGAAGTGACTTTTTTCACTCTGTGCAATCCTGATTTTTAGCTGTAGAGCCTATAGACCTGAAACTGGTTCACAACATGTCAAACCCATTCATGATAGCACAGTAAAAATCTCAAGTTCCTTTGCAAAATGTAAACGTGGCGAATGTTGGGCAGACGGCATGAAACAGGAAGTCCCTTTATCTGACACATAATAACATTGATAGTCACGAACTTTGGGATTCTTGAAGACACCCATGACCTGAACAAGATTTTATTCCAATATTCTGAATATATTAAAAATGTTTCTCTAGCCCCCCCACAAAATTTTATTTAGCTATTACATGGACCGATATAAATGAAAATCGGTAGGTTGTTAGAAGATGTCAAGACCTACAAAAAAGTCTCTTGGACCTATAGGCTAAAGTCAACAGGAAGTCGGCCATCTTGGGAAAGATGCCATTTTTGGAGCTCATTTTTGCAAATTTTTGTGCTTTTTAACTATCTAGTCATAGGGATTTTGTCCTATTCGCCTGAAAGTTGTTTGGGATCATCATGAGACCCTTGTGATCAAAACCTATCAAAATAATTTTCCTAAGTTAAAGGGCGTGGCCACAGTGCCCTCTACATGTGGAAATAGCACTTTTTCACAAAAAGTCCGACATTTGCATATTTTCCAACCCACTACATTTACCGACATGGATAAAATTCACTACAAGCAAGCACAAGGACACAACCAGCAAAAAAGTTTCTTGGACATATAAGCTAAAGTCAGCAGGAAGTCGGCTATCTTGAGAAAGAAGCCATTTTTGGAGCTCATTTTTGCTCTATTCTTTGCATTTTTGTGCTTTACATTTTTACCATCTAGTCATAGGGATTTTTTTTCTATTGGCCTGAAAGTTGTTTGGGATTATCATGAGACCCTTGTGATCAAAAGTTATCAAAATAATTTTCTTAAGTTAAAGGGCGTGGCCACAGCGCCCTCTTCATGTGGAAATAGCATCTCTTGACAAAAAGTCAGACATTTGCATATTTTCCCGCCCACTACATTTACCCACATGGATGAAACTCACTACATGCATGTACAAGGCCACAACAAGCAAAAAAGTCTCTTGGACCTGTAGGTTAAAGTCAACAGGAAGTCGGCTATTAGTCAAAGAGTGTTATTTTTGAGAGGATTTTTGCCCATTTCATCTCAATACATTTTTAACTAACTAGTCCTGAGGATTTTGTCCCATCAGCTTGAAAATAGGTTGATATGAGCACAAGATCCCTGTGATCAAAAGTTATCAAAAGCTTATTCCTAGGTTAATGGCGTTTCTGCTTCAGAACCACAACCAGCTTTCTACACTTCCTGAAATTACGCCCAAGGTGCATGCGTTAATTGTGCATTTAAAAAATTACCGCTGTTTAAAGGAATTTGTGTTAACTTTGAAAGCCCTATATAAAATGTAAAGCAAAATATGTGAAAACAAATAATTGTTTACTTCGGATGATCCTGTAATGTAATCATGACTGCATAAACAGTTATTCTTCACTGATCATTAGAAAAACTTTGATCCAAATCACAGGTTTTATCAGCCAATGAACTTTGTCCAGTTATCACATGGAATTTTTGATCTGACCGAAGATCCAATCAGAATAAAAATGCATCATGTAAACACGTCACCTGATCTGATCAGCCTTGAATTTTCAATCTGATCGACAGGGGAGGTTTAAACCTTTTCATGATCTGATCAACAGGAAAAAATAACCAAGAATACACTTATTCAGTGATGTAAATAATTAAGTGATGCAATTCTTGACCGGAGTTTCAGAGAAAACTTGAAAAATAGCGGCAGCTAAACAGACTGGGACTGTGGTGGATACAACATTTTTGTTAGACTCTGAAAGAGTTAAGGATTATCGAGCATTCGGACAGTCAAAAGGTTTAAAATCAAAAAGCAAAAGGAAGCTGTTTAAGACAGTAAAACTGGAAAGTAATTATAAATGGGTAATGGAAGGAATTCTTAATGACATATCACAGTTGGTTTGCATCTGTGAGTTTGTATGCAACTTCGACAGAGGAACAAATGGAGAATGTTGTGGAGGGTAAAACAGCCGTTTTATAGCTGGCCACCTTCACAAGCAGTCACAGCCTTTTGACATGGATAAGTTGATGTAGTAATTGAAGTAGCAGCAAATACAGTAGCTACCTCATTCATGCAGAAAGATGTGTGTAAGTGTGTGTGTTTAGAAAAATAACGAGGCAGAGCAGCAGAAAAGGGAAGGCAGTGTGGAGGGAAATGGGATGAAGGCTATGTGTACATTCACAGCATTACTCCAACTTTTAATAGTAATGTTTGCATGGGTTGCATGTTGGGAATTCCATTCATATTCCCATTTACATGTTACAGAGCAGTTTGATTCATTAATTCATTAATTTGATTTCTTACACCCATGTTAACTGCAATATTTGCACACATCCAAAGTCTTCATTTTACCTCTCAAAACATGGAAAATTATTCGGGTTTCTCCCTTTCCCATTATGGGTGTTTTCCTTTTCCTTTTATACCTAGCCCCTCTATTCTGCTCCAACTCGGCTGCTGGAGTTGATAATGTGAGGAAGCTCTGCATATTCCACAGTTAAATTAGATTTTTGGTTACTCCAAATAGGACTTCTTTATGTTAAGGTGGTCAGAAAAGGCTGTTTACATGATAGCGTCCTATTCAGAGTGAAGAATTAATCGGGTAAATATGATATTGCTGTGCATGTGCTGTAGATATAGCCACCAACACAATAATATACACTGAGCAAGAATAGGCAGGACGGACAGAGGCGGGAAGGAATTCTGAAAAAGCTTAGAGGGATGCATAAAATGAGAAAGGAGGGGGACAAGAAGATTAACAACACCATCCTTATATAAATTACAGCTTATCCTTCTATTCATAAACTCCCATTTAAATAATTCAGCTTCCTATACACCACCATCTCCCTATCACACAAAACCACAAGAAGCATCCATGGTGTAACACTCTGCATGTTAAAGGATTACTCATTTCAGCTACATTTTTAACTTTGGGGGTGTCTCATTTTAATGTACTTTCCATTCAGCAGGTGTTCTCGATCAATGTTCCCCCTTCATGCCCAGGCCTGGCTGCATGTGCAGCATTGTCATCCATCTTTGTGGGAAGACTCTTCAATTATTAACCAACACATTAGGACTACAAGTGCTCCCTTCATGTAGTCAGCTGTAGTCAGCATGACAAAGAAACGGTGGTTTGGAAAATAGGTCGTGGTTAAAGGAGATTCAGACAGTAGACTGTCTGCATGCTGAGCATCTTGTAAGTGGATTATTAGTTTCTTTTAAGCTGCTGTGTGCAACATGGAAGTAATGATTGTAAAAAATGTGCACATTACCACACTGTTTTGGAAAAGAAAGACGGTAACAAAAACCAACATACACAGTGCCAGTGGTGGTCAGAGGACACCAGTAGAGGAAAGCATGGCTTGTGGCCTACAGTTTGCAAGGTGATATCTTAAGGCAACAAAACATATGTTTCTGACCTTAAAACTCTGCTTTGATGGAACACTGGCATTCATTATGCACATTCCTTGAATTTGAAACTTTTTCTTTCTAGCCTGGGACATACTTGTTATAAGCAACTTTGGGCTTGTTTTTCTGTAAAATCACTTGCAAATATTATCATTTGCAAGTTGCTGGTTTATTTTGGAGTTGCTTATTTGGGTTTCCTCTGTTCCTTTATGAAGCCTTTCAGATTCTCACCCATCTGTCCACAATAAAGCAAAACATGAATGCAACAGTTTGCTCTTATTTCCCCCAAGAGCCATCAACAAAGTCAAAGTCAAAAGTCAAAAAGCCTTTATTGTCATTCTATGTTTCCATACAATGAGATTTACGAGTGCTCACTCCGCGTTGGTACCAACATTAAATACAATAAAAATACAATCAGAAAAAAAAGACCTTAAAGTGTCGAGTGGAAAATATTAAATATAAAATTGTATATATAATATACACATGTTCCGTATGTACACAAACAGATCTGAGAGTGCACCTC
>JBBBVU010000009.1:6200029-6214490 GCA_037177055.1 Atherinosoma microstoma
TGTGTAGGCCTGCTTAACCTGATAGCCTGTAAACATGTTAGCACTGAAGCTAATGAAGCTCGGTCACTGCTGCTAACTTTTGTGTCATTGAATTATGCAAGAGTCATTAATTACCAGAGACATTCTCCAGGACCGGGTTGTTGCTTGCGGTCTAACTCCGGACTATGGCTCTGACAGTTCATTGAGATATCAAAAAAATGTTTCAGATTGGGAACAAAGTGCATAATATGGAACCTTTAATACCACATATTACTCCTTTGACATCAATGACAGCTTGAAGTCTTTCATGGCAGTTGTGGCTGATATTTTCGTCCCTCATTTTCCACTTTTAATTAGAGTTTGAACACTGCCTCCAATTCCTTGGATATCTTTTTATATTCCTTTTCTGTTTTATATAATTCAGTCACCTTTTCCCACAAATCCTTTGACAATTCTTTTGCTTTTCCATGACTCAGAATCCAGAAACATTGGTGCAGCACTGGATGAAAGATGCAAGTCTGTCAGGACTCAGGAGCCCTGAAACTCACTGACATTTTATACACACACACTAATTACAAGCAAACAGATCACAAGTGAGGATGGTTACCTTTAATAGCCATTCAAACTCTTTTGTGTCAACTTCTGTGCATGTTATCAGGCCAAAATCATCAGAGTATGTAAATAATTCACGACATGAGCTTTAATATCCAGAATCTGATGATTTGTTTATAATAAAATAACTTATCATTGAAGTTAAAAGGTGTCAGATCCACATTTTAATAAATCAACCCTCCCAAAAGGAAACACAGAAGAGGACAGAGCAGTAAATTGTGCCCACATACTGTATGTCTCGACTGTGCAGGGCTGAAAAAAAAGAAAAAATACATATATTCAAAGGAGAATAAATATTTGACAGCCCAGATTGCCCAAGAGTTGCGTGCATTAAGGCTTGTGTTCATATGCTGTTTTTCACTGGCAGAAAAAAACACTTGGGAAGGCTTCATCGCAGCAACTCATCAAAGAAAAAAAAAGAGCTCCCAAGCACAGGAAGGTTGAGTTCACAGCTGAGCTTGAGCATACGGTGATCAGAGTGCAACACTCACCAGAAACCTTCAGTCTCCAGTTGATTTTTTATCCCACAAATGGGGTTTTCTGTCTTTGTTGTGATCATTTCTGTCTGACATATCACATGACTACAGGTGGGAATAGACTGAGTGTTTTTCCCTGTACTTTTCTTACCAAAGTGACAAGTTAAGTTCCAGTGATTTTTTTTTTTTCTGAAAAAGATTATAAAAAATTATACTTTCTGCCTTACTCAGAACCCTTAGTTATTGGTATTTATATTATTTGCTGTAATGAAGTGAATTGTTTTTAACAAAAGTTAACTTGACTTTTGTGGAAAGAGAAAAATAGAAGATTGTATTCATTCACTCAACAACCTTCATGATGGTCTGTGATTATTATTAGAAGACAAAGATAAAGCAGAAAAAGATTATGCAGAAAAATCCACATTACACATCTAAAAATTGCATGCACATTTTTAGAACGGGCCTGTTAGACAGCACTTTCCTGTTTACCACCTATAGAAAATGAACAGGAGGACAAGGAACAATACTGCCTTTGCATCAGGAAGCAACAAGGACTTAATGGAGACATGGTCTTAATCTTAAGACATTAGCGTTAATCAAACCACTTTGAGAGAAAAACTCTACCTGACATCTCCACAGTGGTCTCATTTATTACAATGATTATATGAAGGCATCACAGTTAATTTGACGATGATACATAATGATGGTTCGGTATTAAATAGCCATTAGATTTTCAAGCAAACAGGACCAGTACGGGACAAACATTATAAGCTATGACACATACTCTTTGTGTGTTTATCTACAAAGTCAAATACACCATGGAAACGGACAGGATTAGAGAGGAAAGGGACACTCAGGTGGAGCTGCTGCTGCTCACTTTGTCTGTGGAAGAGTGGTGGGAAGTGGCCATTATCCATGCATCACACAGTGGAATAGTTTAGGATGACTGTAGATAAGATATGAAGCAATATTTGTTTCACATTGCTTGAGACTACAGCTAAATGAATCTCAATTAACAGTAACATAATTCCTACACTCACTGGCCACTTTATCAGGTCCACCTTGCAAGTACTGAGTTGAACCCCCTTTCCCTTCAGAACTGCCTTCATTCTGGGTGTCATAGATTCAACGAGGTTTTGGAAACATTCCTCTGACATTTTGCTCCATATTGACATGATAGCATGAATTTAAAAATAGAACAGTGCAAAATACTGTGCGGTCAAATTGAGCATTTGTGGCAGAAATATGTCAAAATTTCTATTATTTACATAAATATCAAACCTTGTTAAAATGAAAATTTGTGTATTTTAGGAAAAGTCAGGGAGCAGCAAGGCTTCGTGGAAACTGTCAAAATGACCGTCCTGGCCGAGCATATAATGTTGTGGTAGTGGCTCAGGTGGCAGATCAAGTCGTCCAATGACCGAAGGGTTGGCAGTTCAAATCCTGCACCGCCCCAGTCAACTGTCGGTGTGTCCTTGGGCAAGACGCTTCACCCTCCTTGCCTCCATTGTTGGCATTGCTGGTGTATGAATGTTCGATGGTGGTCGGAGAGGCCATTGGCGCACACAGGCTTCCACGTTTCTGTCAGTCTGCCCCAGGGTAGCTGTGTCTACATATGTAGCTTACCATCACCAAGTATGAATGAGGAGTGGATGAATAATGGACTCAATGTAAGCGCTTTGAGTGCCACTAGCGATAAAGCGCAATATAAATCCAATCCATTATTATTATTATTATTATTATTATTATTATTATTAACGTTGCTTAGTTGGTGTCTCACAACTGTTTTTTGAGTGATCCGCAACACTTAGTGGGAAGGGGGTCATTTGTATTGAATATTGCTTCTTTTATTATGAAAGTATTCCCTATTGTATTGTTAAAGTGTCTTGTGGAGTGACACTGAAGTAAAAGTTATCTATCTTTAATGTTTAAAAATAACACAAATATATATCCATCACTACATATTTTAACTGAAGGTGAAACAAAATAAAACCATGCACAAGATCCCTTTAAAATTACTTGAAAGGTTTTGTATGTTTTTAAAAAAAAAAAAGAGTTTTGTGCATTGAATGATTTTAAATGGCATTTTATACTTTTTTGAAGTGTTTGTTCTGCTATGATGTATCTGGTATGTGAGTATGTTCAGAAACAGTCATTTTGACATTTATATATGTAGAATAAAATAATATATTGCAATATATATCGTTACCATACATGCTTCAGATTATACCGCAAAATAGATTTGAGGCCATTTCACCCAGCCCAAGTTTCAGCCATGTGAATAAGGCAGTCGCAATTGAACAGGTGGACCCAAAAAGTTATCCTTGAGTGTATCACATAATATCCTCCCAAACCACTTCCATGTTGTGGTCAGTGAGGTTTGGTGTGGGGTTTTTGTTGGAGTACACTACACAACACAATAGAAAACCACAGTAATCTACAAACAACCATCAACCACAAAGGACAAATCATAGATATATTGCACAATACCCACATTGGTGCAAAAATAACTTGTCAGTTCGTCTGTTGCTCAAAGTTTTCCAGTTGTTGAGTTCTCCAGCTGTTTTTATGATTTCACCGTTAAGATTGAATTCTTCTTATTTAACCTTTGTTTGTCTTTTGCTCAAAACTTCAGTTAATCTGTAAGTTTTGATTGAAAAATCTTGTGTTATGCCAGCCTTTCACTTATCAAACCAGATTTGCAGAATCAGATGAGAGACAACATCAACATTAGAGGCAAGTTCCAGGACTTTATATGTCTGAGCAAACACAAGAACAGCCTGTTTTACTTCTTTAACAACCTACCTTGCTGCAATGGCGGATCTAGACAATTTTACATGGGGGGGACAAGAAGTCCAGACAGAGTTGGAGCACGTTAGGAACACATTAGTTTGAATGGTAAATGGACTGTACTTGTAATAACGCTTTTCTAGACACGTGTCTACTCAAAGAGCTTTGACACTACATGTTCATTCAACCAGCACATTCATACAGCACTTATATTAATACATACTGAGTGCTACTATCTACACATTCATACCCTGATAGGCACATCGGGAGGGAAGGTGGGGTTCACTGTCTTGCCCAAGGACACTTCGAAATGTAGTCAGGGGGCCAGGAATCGAAACGCAGACTTTCTGGTTGGCAGACGACTGTTCTTCCTCCTGAGCTACAGCTGTTGGAGCACGTTCGATCTTATTGTGGCAGGACGAAGGAGGGCCCGGGCGGGGTTTGAACCCCTAGCCACCTTGGTGACAGTCATGTGCGCTGACTAGTCAACCAATGGGTTATCCCTGTGGCCAAGTAGCCAGGGCTCATGATCAGTTGGATGCATAGTGACAGGACCCTCAACTGTCACATTATCAAACATTCAATCAGCCCCTGACTTGCTGACTCAGAGGTATATAAATGTCTGATCAGTTTTTAAATTAATCAACCAGAGCTTTTAACTACTCTGATTAAAACTTCCAAAGGACTTGGAGAAGTGATCATCTATTAACCCTCACCTGAGCAACTTTACAGACAGAGTCGAGCAGATTTCCGCTATTGGGAAATGTTGGTGCAGAGAACTTTACCAACACTCCTGAAAGTAACTATAAAGAAAAAGTCCTTTGGAGGAAAGATGGACACATTGATTTACATAATTACTTAACTTCCCTTCTTTCAGACCAACCACATAAAAATACATTTTGTTCATTGATGTACCTTTAGCAAATTGTGGCTGTCAGTGTGTCAGACTGCTCAGCACACAATGCCTCCACTCTCTTACTCTATTATATGTAATAATGAGCGGCTTTAAAAAGCTATTTGGGTTTCGATTTGACTTGGACCTGTTTTCCCCACCAGGTAACATCCGGAATACGGAGAAGCTGAGCTACGACCGCCAACAGCAGTACGAGATCCAGGTGACGGCCTGGGACTGTGGCCAGAAGAGAGCCTTACACAGCGTCCCTGTGCACATTGACGTCAAGCCGGTCTGCAAACCTGGCTGGCAAGGTTGGCTTTCGTCATAGCTCTGTGTGTGTGTTTGTTTGCAGGCAGGTCTGACTGTGCAGTGTTTATCCAGAAACCTAGACACACTAATGGGCGATTACTTGAGTTTGCACCGTCACTATACGTTCACAGGTGTGCTAATTCCTATTACAGTGTGTTCCTGCCTTCCTCGTTTTTCTCCATTTGTCTTTAGTCCTTATAGTCTTTTTCAGTTTCAATCCCCCCCCCCTTACTCTTCAAGTTTTTCTTTCTCTCTTTTTCTTCTTCCCTGACACGCTCTCTCTCCTCATCCCTTTCTCTTAACCTCCCTAAAGAATTGGCCTGTCAAGTTAGGCTGGTGTGATAAACAACACTTTACTGAGAGCACTGTGACTCAACCAATACAGCTCCTAGCATATCAGAAGGCAGTCATGGCAGCTTTAACAGGACCCAGAGTAATGCAAAGACGAACACCAAACTGCTGCAACAACAACAGTACAAACATCAGCCAGGATAATTGCAGATGCAAACGCTTGTCAGAGATGGAAGTAGTGCATGTGATGAAAGACAAATACATGCATTGTGAATTCTCACATCACTTTGACCAATCTGTGTGAATCTGCCATTCACACAGTGACTCGTGCTCTTTGGCATGCAGCCATTCATTGTCCCAAAGGATGAAATGCTAAACAGCAGTAAATGATGACCCTGGCAGCAGTTCAGTGACATTTACTGATCCCTGCAAAATGCTGTTAAGTTGTTTGGCTCTCAATCAATCCTCCACTATGTGTTTTTTCTCAAAACAGGGCAGCGCATGGCTGTGGGTTTAAATAACATAATTTCTGTCTGATCTGAAATAACACAATGTTTATTCCACTCTTTTTTTCCATCAAGTAAATTAATCATTTTAAAGTTGTCTTGAAGCTCTCAACATTGCTACTGCCTTAATATATCTAAGATGAGTACTTGTTGGTAATCAGTCAAGTCTAATTGTAAGCTTTAGAGGAGCTCAGGTCACTCAATACAATCCCCAAAGGAAATGGTCTTTTTCAGTTCTTTGTGCTTTTGATATGAATTGAATTTGATGAGGCAGCATACTAAAAAAAGGTTAAAGAAAGGTAATGAAGGACAGAAAAGTCAACATTATATACAAGAACAATATATCTGTTACATTTGACAGTATGTTACTGGTAAGGGTGTCAGGATTGAGTATAAAAGTTTATAAACCAAAGAATTTGTCTTTTATAGTCATAGATAAACTCCATCAGAGAATCCATGATTACTTCGATAAAAGATATTTTTCAATACAAGAAACTATTGTTTTTCAGCAACTACAGATACTATTGCAAAAAGATTTAGAAAGTCAAGGAAATCTCATTGTGTGAAGGCCAAGGACAAAAACTTATATTGGCTGTGTCTGATCTTTGCATGAGAAACTGTCATACCATTATGATCACAGTCACCTGCTCTCAGCAGTATGCCTTAGAAAACCATTTTCACTCAACAGAGTTCATTACTGCATCCAGAATTTTAACCTAAAACTGTATTATGCAAGCAGGAAGTCATTTATCAGCTTGGAAACGCCATCAGATTCTCTGGATACAAGCTTATCTCATGAACAGACAGCAGAAAGTTGTTTTATGGATAGATGAGTTCACATTTTAGCTCTGGGTAAAAATGCACTTTGGGTTTTATAGACCAATGATGCTGTTGCAGCAAAAGGTGCAAAATCCAACATTTGTAATGATATGGGGTGCATCATTTTCAGGGTTAAAATTACACAGGGGCCTCTGTAGGAACCTTATTTTCAGGCACCTACCATGACTTCTAAAGTTGCATGCACAGGCATATATATTCTTGCATGGCAGCATGGTCAAAAACAGGGTTACTGCCACAAACATTCTGTATGCAGTCTAATGTCTCAGTTGAGTATTTTCAGAGCAGTTCATTTGTTTTTAGGGGAACCATACTCCCCTTAGCTCCCCTGTAATTTGAACTATGATCATTGTCCATGTGATGGATAACTTTAAAAGCATTGATGCAAAGGCATATGCTGGAAAACAGGAAGAAATTGATTTATTTTAAAGTCCAAATGAATGAATGTATGACACAGCCACTGTGACAGCATTTGGCAGCATGCTGTGCAACGGTATTTATTGCCAAGAGGTAAAGTTACAAATAATACTGGTGACAAGTGAAATGACAGATTCCATTATGTTCAGGAAAGGCATGCCGAGCCTACAAACACAACAAAAAAGACTCGCTTGTTCTACAAACAGACATAAGCACACATCAAATCAGGCACAAAAGTTCCTGCATTTTGTGTCATTGCAACATTTAACACCCTTCAGAAGCACAAACATAATTTACACACACACTGTGGGCAAATGTTGAGTTTAACAGCTCACTCATGCTTCAACACTCATGCTTTCACATGGAGCAGAAAACCAGAACTGATGTGGGTGTACAGCATAATTCAAGCCCTCTCTCGGCTCTCAGCATTAATCCTGCCTTTGAAGCCTGTTGCAGTGTTTTTTGTGTTTGCATATTTCAAGTTAAGTCTTCAAGCCCTAAATTATGTTGGGAGGACATATACACACAAATACACAAATGCTCAGATACTCTTGAGGAAAAGGCAGTCCTCTCTATGAGCTTGTTTTGGCAGCAGAGATGAAGAAAAGAATGGAGAGGGAGTACTAAATGTCATGGCCACAGATCAGGGGGTATTTAATAGGCCTGGTGATTCTTGTATTAAAGACAAGCTACTATAGGAATGTCAACGATACACACACATTCACACACAGACAGAAGATGGGCTTTCTTGTAGTTGAAAACTGTAATCTGTCTGTTCACATTAGCTATGGTCTCTGGCTTCGGACAGCAGGGCTCAGCTGCATGTGTCTCAACCAATCACAGGCCCTCACTTGCTCCTGGAAACCCCTTTACTGCCTGTTGGCATACACATCCACACAAGGATGCACAAAGGTGCGATCTTGGTAACTTAAGAAGCAGATATTTCCCTTAAGAGTTCAAACCAAAAACCACTCTAAAGGATATTGAATTATTGGAAGAAATTATAATGTTGGTGCATGACTTGTGTGTAGAGTAATAGGGGATCTGAATATGTGGAATATTAATATAGATATCAATGTACGAGATATTAATATTTATCCTAACATTCGTTTAACTCGGGGCACCACCGAATCTATTTTACCTTGTTATAGGATGGAAAGACTTGGACAACCATTAATTATTAAGCTCTAAATAACCTCGGTCTCATAATCTGAATACCAGAGTATTACGTATGAAGGGATCGATATCATGTCAGGAAACACTCAACAACGACCGATTTAAAATTTGCCAAAATTTATTAAATCGGTGCACAGAGTAAAAGACAGAAAATTCACATTTAAGCCAAACATATATGAAGTGTTTATATTATAAAGCAATTGCGTGATGCTTTAATATAACCAGTGCAGCATATCAGGAAGGGCTTGAGAGTAAGCGAATTAGATTAAAAAGATAGCACAGAACTCAAGCTTGAATTGGCACTGGATTATTACAGCTGAAGAGACTGGAAATAGTTTGTCCTGTGAGTTAAGTCATAAGTGAATTTCACATATTTAACTTAAAGGGATGGCAACTAATCTTAAGGCTTTCAGCACTAACGCTGAAGGTACTTAAATTGGGCCTAAACAAAAAAGCCAATTTACCAAGTTTACTTGTTTAAAAGACATCCAGCATATAACCAGCAACACTTTCATAAAGGGGTTATGTGGATCCTACTTGGTCTGAAGTTCTGTAGAGACAGTGTTCGTCCGGGGGAAAACCAGTGGGATGTCCCGGTTCTCTCCGTGTTGCACTTCCCAGTCCTTGAACGGCCTCCGCAAGTCGTGAACCTCCTTTCAGATCTCCAATAAGAAAGCTGGCCAAAGTGAATGTCCAAAGTAAAGTTTGACTTGGTATCAAAGTTTACTACACAAAAAAAATTATTAAAAAGGGATACCGAATTTCGCGCCAATCAGTGTTAACTAGCGTTGCTTAGCAACGGGAATTTTCGGGTATTTTAAATGGTTTCCAAAAAGGACAAACAAATTTGAAGACTATCAAAAACAAAGAAAATGTAGGTGCCAAAACGAATAAAGACAGACAATAATTCTTTGGTTAACGCAAAGAGGGAAAGGTCCTTCGCCTGTTGATCTCCGGGAAAACTCTCTAGATTGTTTCAAAGTTTGGTTAGTTACTGTGGCCGGCAGGGCGGAGTAACGAGACTTGGAATCAATCACACACTAGGTGTTTGGCGCGGGGGTTGGTTTATGGTAAAGAGGGGGTTTTATGCTTTATCCACTAAAGAATCAAACTAAGCCACTCTAATTTCTAAATGAACGGAATGCCACTTATAAATTTATGTACTTTCGAACATCATGTGTCTGGGCACAATCTGAGTATAAAGGGACTTCTGGGACTTTGTCTGTTGAGAATGAAGGAAAACATTATCCCAAGTCCTGTTTACAGTACAAACACATGTAAGAGTATTTTGTTGATTAATTCCCTGAAGGGGCCTTTGTGGTTCCACTGGAAAAACCAATCCGTTTTACTGTTTTGAACAGAACATCAGAAAAATGTGAACAAAGTTTCATTTTTCAATTCTTGGCATTTCGAAACAGCTTAGTTGCGTAAATTTTATCTTATATTGCATTTTCACACTAGACAAAGGTTTACTCAGTTTCTGAACATAATGAAATGACTGAGTTTTCTTCCTGAAGGTGCGGGAGATTGATCAGTCATAAAACTCCGGGGGGTCCGGCAGCATCTGGCAGATAACTTTGGGGTGAAGAGTTCATTCACTTTGAAGTTGTCCTGACCAGACCTTTCGTCTTTTTTCAAAGTTTGTATATGCAGACATTACAGGAGAGGTTTCGTTGGCTTATCTTTCAGAAAAAAAACAGCTTTCCCAAATTCTACCATTTGTGGAGAGCGAACCGTGGGGGTTCACTCCTCCTCTCTGCGGTGTGTTGAAGTCAAAGAACAAAAGAAGAATAGTTAGTTCACAATAATCCATTTTCTGATCTTGGCTTGGAGAAAAGTTTTTACTACATGTGTTTGTCCAAAAAAACCCTTCTAACATGTTAATTATTAATATAAAAAACATGGTTATAAAGTAGCTTGACTGGTCTTTTTAACTGGGCTCCCATCTTTCTCCCAACAGGCACATTGACAAAACAATTTGCACCTTTTTAACTGGTGAATTGGACATATTTCCAGCTCTGTATTATCCCTCGTGGTGATTTTCTGTTGTCTTCTTATTTTTTCTTTTTAATTAGCTCAGGGCCTGGAACTGTGGGACGTGCACAGATCAACTTAGTCGAACTTCGAACTCCCTAAAAACATTTAATAAACACACTGATACATAAAAAAGAAAAACTAATAAAGGCATGAGCTAATAAGACTCTTAATTTTCCATTCAGTGCGATAGTTATCTCTGTTATAATGCGCTATACAGCATTTTTTAACACCAGAACATGCACTTTGACCGAAAACTTTATACTCTATTTTGAAGTTGGTTTGAGAAAACAAAGCCTTGGAAAACTAAAACTTCTTATTTGTGTCAGCTTTGATTGAGCTGGAAATCTAAAATTTCAACAAGACATTTACATGATATTACTGTGATATAAGTTATTTCTGATAATGGTACAGACATGACATTATGATATATATAATTAATATGAATGTAAATAAGTATGTAAAAAAGAATTATTTGATGCAAACTTTACATATTCATTAAAGTAAAGTTGCTTTTGTGTAGCGCATATCTTCCAAAGACTTTTGAGATCAGGGAAGCTGTCTAAAGCTTAATTCACCCTCTACCCTAAGTATTGGGGTGGAAATGCTTAAGCACATCACAATTCAATTATGATTCAAATGTCTGTGACATGATTATAAAACAATTATTAACTACCTTCCGAGTGGAAACATGTTACGTGGTTTCTCATATTTGTCATGACAAACAACAAAGAGAAACACTCTCATTTATTGGTTTAATGCAGGACATCTGGTGCACCTGGCCTCTTGCCTGCGAATAGCTGGGATACGCTCCAGCTTCCCTGTTTCCCCTTGAATTGGAATAAGCAATATAGAAAATGAATGAATAAATCCATCAGTTGTAAAGCACTGTCACAAAGGAACACTGTTTTTGAAGCATAAGATCTGTTTCCCTTACATTGCAAGCTCATATTACACATTTATTTTGTATTCACAGTAGCAGTTTCCAAATGTAAACCTCACACTTAGAATTGGCTGCAGACTTTTTGCTTACTTTCTGAATGTAGACGTAATAAGGGAATAATAAGGTGTTTTTTTTATGGTTGAGCTCCTTCCAGGTTGACCAAAGAATGTCTTCTGGGTATGTGAAAGATAACCTGTTTAAGATCCTGAGAAAGAGCCTTTAATACTGTATTTTAAAGAACTGTATTTCCAAAATTTTTCCTCCATTTAAGTTGCCTCAAACCAAACCTGAGATTAATTTGAGCTCATGTCTCGACTCTGTCTCACTCCAGAACCTGTAAAAGCCACTTGTCTAGTTTTAAAGCAACAAATTTTCCAAAATTAAAACTCTGTTTTTGATTTGATTTTGATTATACGTTGACATTCATAATATACATTCCTGGGATTGTCATTGCCCTGCACTGTCCAGAGGCTGAGAAACTGTACTTTACAACTTTGTGTTGCAGCCCGTAGCGTCACGTGACAGCTGTGTTTTCTTTTATGGCACCATGATATACGCCAGCAACTGGACAACTGAACACACTGACCTTTTTGGATGCGCGCCATGACTGATTCAGCAAAAAAACACAAGAAGAGCTGATAAGAGGAAGGGAGGAAGAGAAAGTAACAGAGGAAGACATAAAACAAGATTGAACATTGGACTGATTTTACTGGCTGGCTTCAGCTTAGAGAGGAAACCGGATGCAAGATGGATCCTGAATTAGTCGTCCTTAGGGGGTGCCACAGTCTAAAACTCTTCATTAATTAATGCTCAAAAATTGTGTCATATCTACTTTTAAAAAAAATGTAACAGACTTGCAATTGTGATTCATGTTTATTTATGTTTAACACTTTTAATACCCACAAAAACAGACAAAAATGAAACGAATTAAATTAAATATACTTTATTTATCCCTCTTAGAGGGAAATTATTGTTGTAGCAGGGTTTTGTTTTTTTTGTTTTGTTTTTTTAAATAATAATAATGATACAAAAAAAAATAATAATAATTTGAAGACGAAGATGGGGCCTTGTTCCGGAGGGTGATGGCTGTTGGCAGGAATGATCTCCGGTACCTTTCTGTCTTGACGAAGCCTCCCGCTAAACCAGGGTTGCCGTGGGGTGGTAAAAGGTAGTAAATGAAATTAGTTAAAATTAAGGCCCTTGAAAGGTAGTAAAAGGTAACAAACACAAACTCTCTTGGTAGTAAATTTTTCGTCAGTCCTTCAATATATTTTTTCATCTTTTTCATTAATGCTATGTTTTGTTTTAAGTTCGTTTAACTAATGCGCTGCCAGGACCTGGGCCGGCGTTGACTCCGATAGCTTCTGGCTCTGTCCTCTGACTTCGATCTGTTGTGCGCATGCGTGTTGTCAGGACCGATTGAAGGCCATTTTCACAATGGGAAAATGCAAGTTTACCCGGCTTTAGCTAGATGACCCGGCGTTCAAAGACTGGCTTTTGCCAGTCATGGGTAATGATCTGGATGCTTACTTCCAATTATGCAGAAAAACTATTAATGTGACTTGGAACGGTGTTACGGCGATTAAATCCCACCGGTCATTTACCATTCATCAGCAACAGATTCGTGCGCGGGGGGAGCAGCTACCAATTTCCTGTATTGACGCCACACAGAGCGGAGCACCTGTAAGTACCAGCACAGCTACAAGCGGAATTATTGTTCTCACTCCTCAGCAGCAGAATAGCATCTCCGCTACCGCCACCGCGACAGCTGCCACAAGGTGTTTTTCCATTACAGTTTTTCGCAAAATAAAAGCGATATTTCAGAAATTTCAACAAAGTAAAATTGCGATATGCCGGTGTTTCCATTGAATGGTGTTTAGCGCTTAAACCGTAATTCACGTAAAACCTTGTCCCGCGAGACTCTACTCTGAGGACGATGGAGATACAAAACATTTTATATTTTGGAGCATGTTGCTGTTGTTTGTTATCAAGGATGACGGTTTTGTTTTTCTGTTTAGTTATTTGTAAAAAGATTTCCATCTCCAACTCCGTTCATACATGCCAAGCCATCTTTACTGTAAACAAACTGGTCACGCCACGCCCCCACATCACGTCCAGTGAAGTGAAAATGCGGAAAAGGTGTTTCCATTACACTTTTACGAAATACTTCTAAATTTATATCGATACGTCTGAAAAACCACCTCCTGGAAGCGTAAAAACTTTTTGCGATATTTGAGCGTTTTTTCAAAATATAGGTGTTTCCTTTACCAGATTTTTATTGCAATATTTAGGTTTTGCGCAATTCTAGGGGTGATGGAAACGCACCTACGGACAGGCATCAGGCCTTGCTGTTACCAACTTCAGCGCTCAGAGCGGAGGTTCTTTGGAGTCTGAACACAGCAGCCAAGCATCATTCGTTCTCTTCGAACGATGGTATCGGGGAGCTCTTTCAAAGCATGTTTACAGACTGACACAGCCAAAAGTTTTGCATGTGGCAAGGATAAGACGGCTTACATGATTTGATTCGGCATTGCGCCACATTTTAGGAAGTTGCTTATAAAAACCATTAATGATGCAGGGCCATTTGTACTCATGTTTGATGAGTCTCTGAACAACTCTGTAAAACAAAAGCAACTGGACAAAGATTAGCTGTCCATACTTTCTTTTCTTTGAAAATGTTTCTTCTCTTACCGCTATTTTTTTTCTCTCTCAATTTGACAGCAATATTAAATTGTTTCAGCTGAGTTTACTGTAGTTATTTGGACGAAATGGTTAGTTTTCTTCAAATTAGAATGGAATCTTTATTTTGAGGCATGTTAACAACTGCCATTTAATATTTTGCATTGCAGTTGTTCATGTTATTTAACTTTATGCTAAATGTTCACCCAGCTGATTTTTCAGTTTGAGAATTTGCCATGTTATTAATATTGGCTTGTGAATAAAACATTGGCTTATGGAATTTGAAAGCCATTGCATTTTGTTTATATCCTTAAGAAACCTAGTGTTCCAAGTCTTCTGGAAATGGGTTTGGAGTATATGTGTGTGATGTCTTAGTCAAGACAAGATCACACTTATATCTTGAAGTAAGTAGGATAACATTTTTTCTTGGGTGAGGGATGGGTCAGTGTTGCATATCCACTCCTCCCCAAAGAAGGCCACTACTCAATGTTGTGTTGGTAGTAAAAAATATTGTAGA
>JBBBVU010000009.1:6220981-6234285 GCA_037177055.1 Atherinosoma microstoma
TACAGTATTTTACTTTAAAAACATTCACAGTAAATAACTTTACAGAAACACAGTAAATTACTGTGTATTTCACAGTCATTTTTTACAGTGCAAGTCTTGATGACCTCCGTTGAGTAGACAACTGATACCTTTGTATCATGAGTGAATCATACGTAGGATTGGTGTTCAGTTCAAGCAATTTGTTTCAAGTCCAGCTTACAGTTTGTTGGTTTTTCCTTCAGGCCTTCAGGTGCAATAGCAGCTCTCTGAATGCACCTCAAGTTAAAGCTGGCTCTAGTGCTACATTTACTTGAATTTTCACACTATAATTTCACTCTCAGAAATCTCCAACCTGGCATACCTTTAGATATAAACTAATTTAAATGGTTCTCCAAAGCTGACATGGTATATAACAGAAATTGTCTTTTTGGTGTAGGAGGAAGCAGTAGAAGATGAGTTATAAAAAGCCTATATCAAATCAAATTGAATTATTTTATTTATGAAGCACTTTTCATGCAAAATGTAGCACAAAATGCTTTACATGATAAAAACCACAATTTAGGCATATTAGAAATAAAACAAGCCTTCACACATACATGTATATAACATAATTTAAAAACAAATACCTGATCCCAACATACACACACACTCTCATACACACGAACAAAGCACATGTGCAATAATACAACTATCTTAGACTATTGGAGGAGGCCAGAGAACCCACACATGCTAGAAAAGGTCAGTTCTCAATGCCCATTGTAATGATGAAGATACAATAGACTGGGAAATGTATGCCTGGATTCCTCTATTAAAAAAGTGCAACTTTTTTTTTTTTCCAAGAACACCTTTCCATCTGTGATTGCAGCCAGTGGCACTGGTAGAGGAAATGATATTCAGTTAGATACTGAAAACATTTAGAAGCAAATATAAAAAAGAAAAGAAAAAAAAACAGGATAAAAATGGGCTATCTTATCTAACAGTCTTCAAAAGCTAAAATTGCCGCTTGTGGTCACCTACTGGTCACCTACTCTGACCTGCCCATCCTTATATAAACATTGAACCAGCTGTGACTACAAGAAAATTCAAGAATCTTACAACTCTAGAGGCCTTAAAGGCAGAAAAATTTATAATGCCTGGGCAGAAAATAACCAGAACATGTTTCTGTTAACTGGACAGACACTTCTGTCAATCTAAAAATGGAATGTTTTGTATTTCTACTTTATTCACAGAATGATACCGCACTGAAAAAATAAAGAATAGTTAACCCAAATTAAAGGATTTGCTTGAATTGGTAACAAGTAATTGATTATGAAGCCTTGTGTCCAGCAAATTCTTGTGATGGTGTCTGTTCTCTGACGTTTTTGCACAGGTTTTCTTTACATTTTAAAGCTACATTATTATTTTTTTACTGACTTTTTTAAGAGTGAATTATATTTCAGTTTTGCCAATATTTGAACCAACATCACACCTGTAAATAAACACAAAACACTGACACAAATACACAATATGCATTAGCACACCCACACAAACCTACATAAAGTAATTAGACCACCTCACTCCTTGTTTCCATGCCTTCTGAGATTGGAGTCTCTTTTAGTTCCACTTCAGTGTCAAAACGGCAATCATCATCAACAATTATTACAGTCATAAGAGAGGTGTAATGGGGTAAAACTGCAAAGAGTGACTGTTTGGAGGATGAAAAAGAGAAGTTTAGGGGGAAAATTGAAGATATTTCTCTCTGTTCAGGGGAAGGCTTTTGGATCGTTAACCCTCAAGGTCTCATCAAACAGAGAGGCAGTTATTTAGACTTATAGCTGCTTGTAAGGGTAATTTTACTGGTTATTTTACAGCTATGTTATATTCTGACCTTCACCTGTGTGACTGCTTCGGATAGGGACTAAAGAGCAATATGCTGAAACACATCTCTGTGGAGAGATGTGACCCTGAGGCAAACATGATGCAGATTACAACATCCCAATTAGCTTTTGACTTCTTTACAATCCCCCTTATGGAGATGTGTAGGATGCCTTCATTTAGTCTGTCATGGTGAGGAAGAAAATAATGGTGGAATAAAGGAGAAGGTGGACAGTCTTTCTTTATCTCCTTTTTACTTAAGTTTCATTATCTCTACTTTAAACACCAAGGATTAAATTGTCATTTTCACTCAATCCTCACAGGGGGAAAAGAATTAGACTTGCTCTAAGACATGAAATTGGAGCCCTCTAAGAGGGTTCCTCTGGGTCTTTTGAGAGGCATATCACACAATGCTGCAAAATGAGAAATTCATGACATTTTTATTAGAAATTATCCCATTAAAGACTTTATAAGAAGGTTGTAATAGAAATGTTTTCATCACCTCAGATGCTCGCAGAGCAGACCTGGAATCTTAGATTCTTTTCCATTTTTTTTTATACTTTAAACCATTTTCAAAATGTATAACAGGCTGACCTGAATGCAAGATGATTACACATATAAATAATTAACAGTTTTGCTTATAAAGATGTTAAAAGATATATAAGGACATTCACATGTATATAAAATGTTTAATTCAATTCAGTTTAATTTGTTCATGACTAAATCACCTCAAGGTACTTTTTCTGTACTGGAGGACTCACAGGATCCATCGCAGGGCCAAAACAGAGAGACGGACGCTCACATTCACTCCTCAGGAGAATTAAGAAACACAAATCAGACAAACATTAGTATTTTTGGACTGTGGGAGGAAGCTGGAGTGCTCGGAGAGAACTCACATGCATAGGGAAAACATGTAAATTCCACACAGAAAGGCCAAAGTTCAAATGTATCCATCCTTCCTTTGTCTGTACCCACTTATTCCAGTGCAGGGTTGCAGGGAGATGGAGCCTATTAGAAAATTGTAAAAGGAAAAAAATAAATAAATTAGGTATTTTTTCCTAATGGCACTTTATGAAAGATACTGCCTTGTAAACACTGTAAGCACAAGCACTTTGAGTACTAGCAGTTTAAGGCAGGTTTAACCTAACCCATACTGTCTTTACTAGTTTAGTGTAATTATTATTTTCATTGTGTTGTTTATGCTGTTCTACAGTTGTTGATGCTATTTTGTCATTTGTTATTTTTGTGTGCTGTTTCTTCTGGAGCTGCGCATAGAAATTAGCATCTCTCTAAATCCAGCATATTTACAGCAATCCATTGTACATTCATTAATATGCACTTTCCCATCCAAATAAACAAATAATTAGATTAACCGAGAAAGGCAGGGTGAACCTTGTTCATGTTGCCAGTTCATAGCACGGCCAACACAGAACGACAAACAACCACTCATGCTAACACTCACTCATAGGGAGAATTAAAGACTAATTAACATAGTAAGCATGTTTTTGGACTGTGGGAGAAAGCTGGAGTACTCAGAGAATCCACCTGTGCACAGTGAGAACATGCAAACTCAACACAGAAGCCTCATCCAAGGTTCAAAGCCTTTAAAGCTTTACTACTCAGGATTATAAACTTATTAGTTCAGTACGTGAAGCACAAAATGCATTACTCAAATGGAGTTGCCATGGAATTCAATCTCTTCCCACCTATTTGGAGGTACAGTTCTTTTAGCCAATATGTACCCAGTCAATTACCTACGATAAGCAAAATGTTGGTGACTACTAATTAAATGACATTTTCTAAAAAAAACTAAATCAAGACAAAGCTAAGAAAACCAGAAAATCCCAACAAAATCTAACATCCCAAACAAGAATCCACGACACAAAAAACCTGTAGACTGTTGCAGTTGAAGTAAAAAAATGCTTTCGAGCCAGCATTGATCAGTGGCGTTGCAATTTGAAGCACTCTCATTGGCTTCACTTCAAAGCTTTGGTGGCTGTGTCCATCTGTTTCATACAGTACAGAGTCTGATGCGTAAAATCTTCCGTCATTCACAGAAGAAACTTTCCGCTCTTCCACTTTTTGTCCTCTTCTCACATTTTCTCTTGGTTCCACTTTTCAAAAGTCCTACTTTTTTCTGATGCAAGTCTTCCAGCAAAACAAGAGCTCTCTATGCACTCAAAAAAAAAAAAGAAGGAAGGAAGTCTCTTGTAAGGCTGACAAAAAGCATGAAAGCATTCAAATAAATGCTTTAGGGGGCATTGTGGGGAAGGAGAGATAGGAATGAAGGAGAGAAATCAGAGACATGGGACTCTGAAGTCAGGAGAGATGAAGAAGGACAGAGGTGGAGTGGAGAGGATGGAAAAGAGGAGAAGAGTGGAAATTGGCTCTTGCTGATGGCTGGGATGAGTAATGATGGCACCCCTCCACTACTTAAATGTGGTGTCAGCATTTTTACATGTGCATACACACATGCTCAGTATTCACATAACCATCATCCCAGACCTCCACACATCACATACACATTTAATAGCATGCAAAAACTTACTGAAGGTGCACACACTCACACGTACACACTCACTTTTCCACGCCCTCCAGAGATGGGGAACAGCGTGAAAGTGTGATGATGCATCATTTTCTTAAGCACCTCTATCCATCTTCCCATCCTCCCCATGTCTCTCTCCCAGGTTTTCACACCCTTAACTTTAAGCAGGATGATGGAAACATACCTCATTTGAAAGAAGCAGCAGTCATGCTGGCATATGATACCTAAACCAAGACCAGACTGTCTTAAGACCAACATTTTGAGAGGACTAGAGCAATTTGAGACTAAAGTATATTAAGACTCAAACAAGGCCAAGACTTCGAGAGACCCAATGAAGTCCACAATCAGACCAAAAAACAATATCACAGTTATCCACATCCCTGTGCGACACACACAGCAAAAAAGTTATGTTCCTTTTCATTTTTTCTTTCCCTTCGTCTGCCATGCACATTGCATTAGTGCACCAAGAGAAATGTCTTCGTAAAATTAGGATGTGATGCAGAGGTAAAAGATAATACTTTCTTGAAATTTTCTTTTGCTCTATGTGAATGAATAATACAAACACTTAGCAGCTAATATGACCTTGGTTATGTTTATTGAATGTCTTTCTGATGAGAGCCTTCTGTACAGAGGGAAGCATGAGATACATGCAATACAGAAGATCTTTGCCTGCACCAGGAAGCAGCAATCCTAACACGTAGCATACCAAAATCACAGGAAGAATCTCAGCTAGAAGACTCTACCAAGCACTAGCATTAAAATGAAACACAATTCAAACCCCAAAGAATTATATGAGAATGTAACAAAAACTTGAAAACCGCTCTTCCCACTTAAGAGCTTCTGTTAATTTCTCCACTTCAAGCAAACCCCACAAACTCTGTGAGCAGGCAGCCAAAGAATAGAAAAATGAAAATCAGTAAATTATGAATCATGAATCATGTCTTGCTTTTGTGTTCAAAAATTTTATTCCTACTCAAAAAACTGCTAATGTGTTCTCCTATGACTGCTTGTTTGAAATGAATCATGTAGGTCTTGCTAGTTTCTATGGAAATGAAGGGGGTTTTATAGTGAAGTATTCACTCTTCCTATGATAGTCTATCCAGGGGGTTCATTTCTTTCAGGATCGTGTTTCTAAGGGCACGTTCACACTGCAGCTGTTCGGTCCGCTTCCATGGATAGTGCGCGCATCATGAACAGTATGAACTAGTTCAGGGTTCAGTGTGTGCAATATGCTCCTTTTTACTCAGTTTTGAATAAACACTGAATCAGTCTGGCCCTTGACTTGAAAATTAAAAAAAAAAAAATTCCCACTGTTAATTTGAGCTTGACTCTCATGCCCCGTTCTAAAAAGTTCTACTGAGCAAAAACCTCCATGATGAAACATAAGACAAAGGCAGCTTCTGAATAAACCAGTATAATATCATTTAAAAATCATGATTTAAAGACTATTTTGAAATCAGCTTTGATATGTTTTATTGTTTTTAATATTGATATTTACAGCAAAATATTTGAACAACTGCTGTGTTATGTAGAAACTGCTGTTTAAAAGCAGATTAAAGTATCTGAAAATATTGAATACAATACTTTCTGTTAATTTTTAATTTTGTGCATATAAATGCAATTCATTGTGCTAAAATTTTTAATTGTTGCCTAGCACTAGTTGTCCAATTCTATATATATGATATTTATTTCTGTTTTATATCTTTAAGTGCACATTAATCACTGCATTTATTTGTCTCAAATGTCAGGGAAGAAGCAACTTATTTATCATTTATCATGATGGCAATGAATGATTAATGCTCTCAAGTCTACCAAATACGCTCTTGATATATGGCAGAATAATACTGCTCAAATCTCAATCTGACCTGAGCTGAAAAGTTGAGAGCCCTGATATCTTTACACTTCTGTCTCACACGTCTCAGCTTTCTGTAGAGACGAATATTATACACACAGCCCTTGTAGGTGTGAAGATATACAGCTCAGGTGGGTGTTTAAAATTAAGAACTTGCATGAAGTTATTTCTGAGAATTTGGCGGATTTCTCGTTTTGCATAATGCTTTGCTAGCATATTACATTTAACTTCACTTTTTTTTTACTTCTTCTCCCAGTGCAGGTAAAAGTTAGATGTGGTTCAAACTGTCTCTGTCAGCTCTGCAGAATTTGCACCGTGTCCTGTATTTTCCTTTGCCCATTGTCTTACTGAGGATTTCTTGGTGGTTTAGCTGGTGATTTTTTATCATAAAGAGTTTAGTTGACAGCACGCCTTTGCTTCTCAACAGCAGGTTCTTAATTTTTACAAAATACATCAGACATATCCCCCACTGCCCTGGTCTTAATCAAACTAAGGAAATTAAAATAAAAAAAACAAGTCTTCTCTGTCAGTAATCTGAAAAACTGGTTTCAAGTGAAGGAAGTGCAAAAAAAGACTAAGGCCCTGATTTATCAAAGGTTTGCGCCTCTTAAAACAGGGGCAAACTTGATAACGGGCACAAAAACATGCTGCTGATTTACCAGCCTGTCGCAAATATGAATGTGGCCGCAAAACCGGCACAATAGCACCGCAATATATTTTGTGCTTTTGTCTTGAATTAATATGCAATCTGGGCCTTTCTGCCAGAGGGTGCAAAATACTGGGAGGAGTGGATGCTGATAAATCAGCTTTGCACACGCAACGTGATTTACTAAATGTGGAACTGATTGCGCTGGCTGTTTTTGCGCTTCTGAAAGGCAGGCGTTAGATACACACAAACAGCTGCAGTTTGGGTGAGAGGCAATGATCAAATGCTGTAGGATTGCAGAGCAGCATCAGTCTGATTCTTAGTAGTTTCTCATGGCCAGTCGGAGGCAATGACAGAACTTCTGGAACAAAAATATAAACTGATATTTTGTGTGTTTTGTTTTTTTGTTGTTCTTCATCTAATATTTTGCCATCTCATGTTAACCTCATCTGATGTTCTTGTTGTATTTCCGTCTGCATTTACTTTTTGTCAAATACCCTCTCATATTGCAGTCCTGCTGGTCACATTAAGATGTTTTTGCCATATTTCTATTTGCCTCTTCTACTAATATTTCAATCTCCATTTATTTTCTGTTTGTACCTTCCTTGCTCTCCTTCTACAAAGCAAATTATTTGCGCACGCTAAATCTTCATTTAAATAAGGCTGTTTCCGCCCGTTATCAATTGAGCCATCAATTTTAGTTGGTCACCTGCGAATCATGGAAACACAAGATGCGCAATTTATTCGAGGGGCAATTTATTTTGCGCTCGTTATTTGGGATCTTAGTAAATCAGGGCCTAAGTGTAATATGTAGACCTACTATGATGATTGAGAGATAAATTTGGTTTCTTGCATCTTTGCAACCACCAAATACATCACATTTCATCTGTTAAATGTGGTATTGCTAACTTTCAAGACAGTTTCACTGCACTGTATTCTTTTATGAATTTATAATGTGTAATTATTTAGTTTTGCAGTTCACTGTCTGCTAGCAAAACAAGAAGTCCTACTTTTAAATAAGACACAATATGTGTTTAAAAAATCATTTTACACTGTAGTCCTTGAGATGTTAAAAGGAATTATACCAGGCACTAGGGGTGGGCAGTATAAACGGCATACGGTAGAAACGGGCTAAATTTGGCCAACAGCAGAGATTTTGGCTATACCGGCCTACTGCGATAGCTGCGCCTATTTTAATCAAAGGAGCGGGTGGGGGAGAATGAGGTGCTTCTTGTTAAGAAAACTGTTGCAACATATGGACCTGACAGAGAAGCGATTGAAAATGAGTCCCACCGAACGCGGAAGCGGTGTGAAAGCACTGCGCTGCAGCTTCACACCTGATGGAGGCAACTCAAGTCAATGGGAGCAGTGGTTCCACACAGCGTTTTTTAGTTTGAAATTGGCTGGATAGCAGTGAAAAAACTCAAGGGCCAAGTAAGACTGAACAAGATAGATCATATCTCCTTTATTGAACCTTAGCCAAAGTTTTTTGTAGTGTGATTATTATAAAATAAACTGTTCTAGTGGCTCCTGTTCTAGGAAGACTGAAGCATCTCCCTGAAGGACAACAAACCTGCAGTGACACTGATAGCACCATATAATTGAAAGGAAATAATCCTTCATTCATGTTTTTTCCATTCAAAACTCAATTCCTTTCTGCTATGACATGCCTAAATGTCTTCTTTTAAAAAGGTTTGCAGCATCTTTAAAGTGTCATTCAAATGTTGAGTTAGTTAAAAGGGGTAGTAAAGATGGTGCATACTTTACATGCTTTCTCCTTGCGTGGTGTTATATTGTAACTGGTCCTTTAAGTTTATATGATTATCAGCTTCTAGTTGAACAAATTATAGTCATCCTGGGATCATCCTTATGGTAGAGGGGTTAATATGCCTTGTGCTACGAGTACCATGCAGTTTAGTCAAAAAGAGAAACATTTCCAGAAATACTGTACACATGAGATGAATATTAAAGATCACAATCCTGTTGAAATACATGTTAGTTTTTCTGTTTTTTTCCTTGCAGAATTCAGTAAAACATAAAAGAAATAACTTGTGCACACACACAGAGTAGTGTGTGTTTATCATCACAGCTGCAGTGAAGTGTGTGTACTCCTGCATGATAAACCAGCTCCTCATGCTTGTTTCATGTCTACCCCACTTCTGACTCTCGTCTTTTTTTCCCTCAAATTCACAAAAAAGGAACTCTTGCCCCCCATGTGAGTTCTGTTCAGCATATTACAGACAAGCACACAACTCAACAGAGACCAGACAGCTTTCTATTAAACCCACACAGCTTTTAAGACAGCTGAGCTCAGCTGCGGAGCTGTGTATCACTGTGTGCCTGTGCATCTAAATCATATTCTGAAAATGCTGTTTTAAATGATGTTCAGATGTACATCTCTACTGAATGTGTGCATTTGCTGTTTGTACTTTTTTCGTTTTGTGTTTTCTGAGCCCATGTCTCACCTGCTCGTGATAGCAGGCACAGCAGCAGGGTCCTACAAAGACTCTTAAACAGGACTGAATTATTCTACAGGGACACAGATGCAGCTCAGCAGTGGCTCTGCAAGAAAACAGGAACAACAAATTCATACATAATGATATGTGTGAGAGGAAACAGCCCGATGCTGCAGGATCCCAGATGCACATCTGTCTGATTCACAATATTTTCTCATGAGTGCTGAGTGGCGGTGACTGAACTTCTGGAACAAAATCTTCATATAAAAACGGGTCATTTGTTTGAATGTTAAAATCACAACTGTTCAGACAAACGTTGTCAAAAGGAGGCGCGCTCATTTTTGTTTTGTCAATAACTATGCTGTTGTTATTGCTGTGTTAAGATGTCAAACTCGGCTATATTTCTATTTGCCTCTTCCATTAATATTTCAAACTTTATTGGTTCAGATATTGTTTTACATTTGTGACTTTCTTGCTCTCCTTCTACACTCTCCATAGCAAATCAATTGCGCTCGCTAAATCCTCATTTAAATAAGCCTGTTTGCACTCGTTATCAATTACGGAATAAGTCACCCGCAAATCGTGGAAACACAACAGGCGCAATCTATTTGTGCTGCATGCAATTTTCTCTCTCTATTGGGGATCTTTGTAAATCAGGGCCAAAAACTTTTAGTTTTGTATATTTTTTGTGTGGTCGTCGTCATCTTTCCATTTTGTCTGTCACAGCTGAGGTGGAAAATAAACAGGATCCATGAGAATCTGCTCTGCAGGAATACAACAGATGGGCTCTTGCCAATGAATCCAGTTATTAATTTCACTTTTGTTTTTTGGAACAATACCACTCGATCTCTAACAGTGCTACCCACAAAGCTTTACTGGTAAAATCAGAGGTCAATTTGCAATGTTTTCAACATAAATTTAGCATCAAATAACTATAAAAAAAGGTGTCAACAGATGGTTAACTAAATAATGACAACACAGTTTAATACACTTACAGGGCATTAGAAAAATACAATGATTTTTCAGCAAGATAAAGGGGGTGAGTTCGACTGCATTATTAATCTAAATATTCTAAGAAGTGGAGTCTTTTTTGCTTTTTTACGATTTAAAGTTGACATTGTCATCATCATTTTTTCCTTTTTAGAAAACATAACATTGTGAGGTATGGAGCTGACCAACCGGTCAGATAGAGTATATTGAGCTCAGAAGCGGCTTGTGTGTCTTTTTTTGGGTGCTCCACATGATTGTCAGCTTTGTTTTCTTGCAGATTTCTGTTATGAGTCTTTCCAGGTGTAGCAGCTGCTTGTCTTTTTTTTTCTGTTTTGACTGAACAGCAGCTGCATCTTTATCTCCTTTTTTTTACTCTTTACTCTTCTTTTCTCTCTCTTTTTTTGTCCCCCCTGTCTGGCCCTGCATTAATATGAAAACTAAGCTATTTGCACATTTTAAAATAAAGAATAATGCTTAAGTATCAAGAGCTTTATGGATATCAAGGTTTAAAAAAAAACACAGATAGATGGAAAAAAAATACACCTGTTACGTGTTTGCAGGGATGTCAGTTAAATGGAAATGATGAGAAGCAACAGAAATTAAATAGCACAAACAGAGCCTTTGTTACTCCAGAAGTTCCACAGCTACAGAATAATGTATAGTATTTAATAAAGCTGCTTTGTGCTGAACGCACACTATACTTCTTTTATAAACCTGCAGAGGTTGACCTGAAAAACAGTTTAATTAAACACCTTGTAATCATAACTGATCGTCACACAATATCAAAAATAAACTCAAGGTTTTTCAAGGTACTCAAGGTATTTGCATTTAATGTACTTATAAGCATCAGTAGAAACAATGAATAGTGTAAATAGTAAGTCATTTCAGTGCATGAAAGCAAAGACTCCAATTAAGCTGAACAGCTGTGATCTCTGATCTGTCAACTGCACCAAAAACAACCATTTGGTGAAAGGTTTCACTTATATAACATATTTTAACCATGACTAGATTCAACAGAATACATTAGAATGGGGTTGTCACTCATTTGTTAGAATAAATCCTCATACAGTGATTCTTATAAACATATATGTAATGTATAGATGCAGCATTTTGTTGTGTGAAGAAAGATAGCTTAATGTTAACCTTGTCCAGAGTTGGCATGGATTATTCCGGGACATCTGAGGTGTACCGGAAAAGTAGAGATATAATCAAAACATATATGTGCTTCTTTATTCTGTAAACAAATATTTATACAACACTGTGGGTTATTGGCAAACATATTCAGTTTGATTATAGCAGTGGGGTGTTTCCACTATCAAACACAAAAGACAAATATTTATCAGTGTCAGAGGGCTGTTTGTTGGCGTTTATCCAAATCCAAACATGAAAAGAAAGAATACGTGGATTTCATTTATGATGACAACAGATTTTTGCCTCGAAAATAAATACAGTGTTTGACATGAAACAAAATCTGCAGCTGTACTGGTGATTATCTGCCCAGTTTAACCAGAAAACATGTGATATGTTCTCTTTTTTTACATTTCCAAAACATAGTAGTGTCACATTTTGGAGCTAACCATGCATGCTAATTCTCCTTTTTAAAATGTACCATCAACGTAGTTTCCCTATACGTAACGTTCTGACCTCAATAATATGTGTTTCTTTCTCGTTTTGATGGCACACTGACATTTATTATCTGACATTTATTATGGACATTCCTGGAGCCATTATTGCCCTGCAGCATTCCAAGGCTGAGAAATTGCACTTCAGTTTTTTTCCCCCATTCCAGCACATCACTTTACAGCTGCGTATTGGTTTACGCCATCCTGTCAAATGCTAGCACCTGGATATCAATACACTGGCTGTTTTGAATGCGCCCCATGGCTGATTCAGCAAAGAAACCCATGAGGACATTATTGGAAGACATGAGGAAAAGAGAAAGAGAAAGGGACAGAGCAAGAGATAAGTCAAGAGTCATCATCAGACTAACTTTTACCTGCTGGATAGAAGTCAGGGATGCAAGATGGATGCTTCGTTAGGAGGCACCAAAATGAGGGAATCTGCCAAAATTAAGTTGTGGGACTTTAATAGTCTGAGACTGCAGTAAGTAGGAATGGAATTATTAGTGGGAGGGAAGTAGATAAGTGTGGAAAAACATGGTGCAGAACATAAAGGATTTCTTTTGAAAACTAGGGATCTTATGGTGCATAGATTAGCAACTCTGCCATCCGTTTCCTCTCTCCCTGACAACATTTGTGTCCAAATGAAAAACCCAAGACAGAAAAAGTGGAGATTATCACACTGGAAAATATATGGAGACGTAACAAACACAATGTGGTGATCAATTAAAAGTTAAGTTGTAATTCTCCACTGCTCTCTAACCCTTAAACCTTAATTATTTCTTTCTGAGGGCAATCTGAGCCTTTCTTACATTTCTTTATGCAACCTACGTCCTCGGTTCATTACACCTCATTTATCCTTCCACGGTACCAGGCTCCTTTCCATGCATCCTTAATCAGGCACTGCCCCATTCTCCCCTCACTCTCAAGATGTGAAGCAGGCCACGCAGCATTAAAGACAAGTCACTGACAGGTCATTTCGCTCCTAGTTGTCTATGGACAACGTTATGACCAAAGCACCTGATATGTGCTTTCTCTTTAACCTGCTTAATGGTGCAGCTTTACTTCTGTCAGCATGACATGGTACAAGTGAAGGGCAGGAAAAAGACTTTACAAGTCTCATATTGTATCATTTAGACATAAAAATCTTCAGGAAAATTGGAGGTTTTGCAGAACAGTATTTGCTGTTAACATGAAAAATATTTCATTTTATCAGTTAATATGCTACAATAGTAGCATATTAACTGATTATCATCAGATTGTTCAAGTCAATACCTGAACAACTTTGAGCCATCAGTCTTTAAAAATGGACTGCAGAAACAGATTCTACAGAAAGGAGTAATCAAAAAGTGGGAGGACATGG
>JBBBVU010000009.1:6287629-6300890 GCA_037177055.1 Atherinosoma microstoma
GTTAATATACCGCCCCAACACCGATACACATGTTTTAACTTGAAAAAGTGCAATTTCCGGGTGATGACTCCTTTAAACTATTTGAAAAGTATTGTGTACTATACAGTATTCATTGTTATTAAACACAGAAGTTCGCTGAGGACATGAAGAAAGTCCATTTTATTAACCACTTTTTAAAACTTAAAACCTCAAAAAAAGGAAAAGCTGGAGGTGAAAGAGATTGGAGGACGGTCCAACACATCTTACTGCCATTTAATTAAGTCCCATTCGCACCACATGACCCTTTATGAATTGTTTGGTTCGGGTTAGGTGTTAAGATTGAGGTGGTTATCATTAGAAAAACATCCTGTCTTGCATTAAAACTGAGCCTGTAATGATAACATCAATAGATTCATTTCCTGGATGACTGACTGCCAAATTCCACTCCCTTGGCTAAACAAACAAAATGTGCTGCACACACTGAACACGTGTCTTTTAGAAATCAGACAGTATATGAAGTGTGAAGTTTCACAAGACAAATGCAGTTAGGTTTAGAAGTTCAGGCAGTGATCAGCTGTTCAGACAGATTTTCTGCTTGCTTCTCCAAAACTCTCCCTTTAATTTGGGATCAGGTGCATGAGGGCTTGCAGTGTCACACAGGCATGCTGAGATGGTGAGAGCAAAATTAATTAAATTGAAACACTTCATGAGAAACAACAAAGGTAAGATGACAGAGAGGTTTGAGTAGGAGAGCAAGTTCATGTGTTGGCAGGTTTGTTTCCATCTGCTCAGTCAAGAAAAAGACTTCATCTGTGTCTCATTTTGGAAGGCAGGGAAGCAAATGACAAGCCACTAAGTTGATAAGATCCCCTCGGGAGCTCACATCAGCCTGCAAGTCTCTGCTGTCTGCCCCAAGGGTGATAAGGGAGCTCCATCTGACTAGTCATTGTGCACTATACAGCTGCGGGTCAGCAATCATGGCGAGGATTCTAACTTAAAGGCCTACAGTCACTGCACTCCATTTCCGTCTTGTTTTCACACCCGGGGAGAAAGGCATGATAAAGTGTTTCCAGCAGTGGTCAGTTGTGACTCTATATGTGCTGACTGAGCTTTCCGGGACCTGTAGGGCAGTGATAAATGTGCCTGCACCATTATCAGGGAATTAGGGGAACATGGGTCAAGCTTTTGAAGGTTTTAAATTAAGGTTTTTTTCCAACAACAGTTATGGTTCCAAGACTAAATGTATCTCTTTGAAACCTATGGAATTACATGTGGAATCCACATGATCATTGTATGGTCATATGTTATATGATAAAATGTGTTTATCTGGTTTTCACATGGAAATGTACACATTTACATGTTTCCCATGTACAAAATTTGTGTTCCATATATGAAAAGCATGTAGTTATTCTGCAAGGTCAGTGATCGTATTTGTTGCATTCTCCCTTGGAGGTGTGAAGGTCATGAAATGTGTTAATTGGAGTGTCAGTCGTTGGATGTAGGGTCAGATCATAGCTTAGAACAACGCTAAAGCTTCTTTCTTCGTCATGGCTAATGTAGCAACCAGGAACTTGTGTCAACCTAAGAGGAAGAAGACATTTAAGTGGCCAACACCTCTGTTATTTGTAACAGTTACGACTGATTCGTTTGATGTATTTACACAGCTATTGGCACTTATACCATGAAAGATTATGCAGACATGTTATATATATCCCAAACTGTGAAAAATAACTATGGAAGGATGACAAAATCTCTTTGCTGTTTGCCAACAACATACAACTTGGGAGAAGGTACACAAGGACATAAAGTGTCACAGAGAAGTGCTGAGAGAGACTAGACAGATAAATTGATGGAGAGAGGAAGTTGATTTCTTGGTATGCACTCGTCCTATCAGTCATGGCTCCACTTAATCCTCCAAATGTTTCTGATGAATGAGTTAGCTTGCATTTTTTTCAGCCAAATGTTAGATGAGGGGAATGTTCCATAACTTTAGTGCTTCAGTGGATTACTGCCAGAATTTGAAAACAGCGGGAGAGGGAGCAGATAAATGACAGAAATGGGATGGTGAAGTTTGGATACCTAGAGATACAGTAACCTTTCAGATAATGAATGGTTTGGAGACTCCTCTTGCTGATAGTGGCCTTTACAGAGTTCAGAGGACAGACTTTGAATTTATCAACTTTTTCTTTACCTTTATTTAGCCTGAATGGGCAAGCTGAGTATCGCTTGCACTTCCACAGCATCACCCAGCTGCTTAATGACTGTAATGGGACACAAAAAATAAATTTGCCCATCAAGGCTCATGCTTTTTTATTCTGGACAAGGTCACTGTATTGTAATTTTTAATCCAAGGTAAAGGAGCATAGTTCCTGATGAGCATGACTCTGAATTTGGCTAGTTAATTACTTTTCACTGGACGGATACTGCACGTAAATCAACCAAACTCACCTCTTAGTACCTGTTAGAAGTTGGATTCAGTATTAGAGTCTATGTGTGCGCTGTAATGGTTGGTAAATGTCTTTCTGTAAATAAAAAGTGAGCTGTGTACACTATCTAAGCCCCAAGTCCAGCATTGAAAGTTAGCATGCGGGGTTGAAGCCAATAAATACCTACGATTACTGCCATGATTGCTGTCATTTGATGTGGACTAAAAGCCAATTTAAACATTTTTCTACTGCACTTAAAACGCAGATGTTAGTAGGTTTTGGATTCATTTTTTTTTTAATAAGTGGGAAAGGGCCTTGATTTTTATGTATACTTTACCCTGACTTGCAGTCATACTCTTCTGTAACAGTTATCAGTGCACATCTCTCCCATAAACTTGGGCCAGTATGTACCTGCTAATTTGCTGCTGTCACCAAATAATATTAAAAAAAGCAAATTTCATTATAAAGTAATGAATTTGTACATGCCACAAAATGTTTATGATAAAGCAGAACCAGGGAAATGGATGGCACCATTTTGCAAGCATTGTAAATGAGGGATTCCAGTTCGAGACCATTTTTTTTTAACCTTTGTTTATCATTTATTTACCCATTTTCAACATACCATTTTGGTTAGCCACCAAAATATGTTCCACATGACTTATATTAATTATTGAATAAAAATGCTGTTGTGAAGTTTGCCCCTTGTGTGTTTACTGGATGTGCTTGTATGGTTGTTTGTAGGTGGGGAAGTGACCAAGCCGCGGTTCACTCAATACTTCCGGGGAAGCCTATCTGGACTGACCATCCGGCCAGGGAAGATTGAGAGTCAGAAAGTTATTTCCTGTCTGCAGGCCTGCAAAGAGGGACTGGACATCAACTCCCTTGAGAGCCTGGATAAGAGTATAAAGGTAAGGAGATAGTGAAAGTAGTCCAAAAGATGATAATATGGTGAAATGTTATTTAAAAGGAAAAAAAACTTGATTGTGAACTGAAAAATTATTTCAGCTCACAATCAATAAAACTGGTATTTTTGTTTGCAGTTATGAGATGTGAATGCAATACTAATATCCCTAAATGTATGTCTTTTCATAAATGATCATGGTCCACACTAAAAATTGACTATTTTTCATAATCTCCTGTTCTTGTGGCAGCTTCACCAATACTTCTACCCTCAAAATAGTTTGCTAATTAAGCCTGAATCGGAGTCAGGTGTGTTGCAGCAGGGAAACTCTTAATACCTGCAGGATGCCGGCCCTCGAGGACCGAAGTTGCCCACCCCTGCACCTAAAACAGTGGGACCAAAAGCAGTTTGCTGGGTTTAATTGAACATATATTGATATTTTTATTCAAATATTTGATACTCAAAGCTGGATTTAAAAAAGAGGGTCAGTGCAGGTTAGTCAGTTTTGCTAAATGATCATGAAACATCCCTATCCTGGCATCCATAGGACTATGAACTCAGTGAATGGTTAGATTAGTATGAAAACAGCTCATCTCAGCCCATTTAAACATGTACTGTGGTGGATTTTTGGACCAACATATTTGTCAACACACTCAGCATCATCCTTTAAACACCAAATGATTAAATATTTGTATTTAAGAAAAGGTGTGGTTCATTGCTCCTGCTAACTTCCTTCAATTCACAGACTCATGTTCAAGGAGCAATGAAGCTGACTTGTTTATCGTTGACATTAAAATCTTAAGTGACACAAATCATAGCATATGAAATCATGACTTACATTAAATTCTATCCACGTTCATTTTATGAGACCACTTGTGATTGATTCTCACTTCCCCTTGTATAGAGTATATACATCTTACAAACAGCCAGGCAGGAAGTCTACTGTTTCAGCTAAATCCCAAATTACATGTATTTGCTTCATCAAGATTATGAATTTATCCATTAATATATCTTAGGTCTAAAATATATCCTGTGAGAGCAGTAAAAGAAGCTAAATGCATGAAAAGATAGACGAGCAATCTTTTAAAGTTCAGTGTGAGCATTTAGGAAAGAAATGCAAACAATCTTTTTAACTTTTGCTGTTTTTATTACAGAAGTAGACTCTGACTGTGAAGAAATGAAAAGAAAACTCTGAAAAACAAGCAAAACAGAAACCGCTCAACACATTGTAGGAAAACCAGCCTTTCACATTGTATTACATCCACATGTTGTGTACACTCCGAAAAGAGCAACAATAATTCTCTTCTATCTACAGTGATCCATGCTAAGTTATTTAAATATGTTACATTGCAACATGTTTTAATGCTTTCAATGTTTGCAAAAGAAATATATCACAATTATCATTTTCAGCGAGGCAGATGGATAGTGCACATTTTTAGAGAAAGAGTGTATACTTCACTTACTTTAAAGTACACATACACAGTATGATGCCAATATATTTGAGGTATACATATGAGGCAGTACATTCTGGCATGAACATGTTCAATGCTGCTCATTAATCTTTTTCCAGTTGTTGCCCCTGTCTTTTAGTCTTTACACTCAGCAAACATAAGCAGCTGCCGACAGACTGAGTGGCATCAGTCATCTCCTCCAAATACATCACATTGAGTACAACTCACATAACAAATTCTTTAAAATGCAGCTCATTGTGTTGCAGTGAATGTCTTGCAGCTGGCCATTCTGAACATGCAGAGAAAACCTTCCATATATTCTCCCTTTTGTGTGTACATACACAAAAACACACATTTTTTATCACCATTGAAAGAAACATTTGGTATTTCTTAAAATCACCAGCTGGCTTTCCTGAAACTTCTGCTGCTTTCTCCCTCCCCCCCCAAAATCCCCCGTTTCACTGGCTGGGCTAATCCATCTCCCTGCACTGTGGAAGACAGAGGGCAGACAAGATGAATGGGGTTTGTGTAGACCCCAAAATACTACCCCCTCCCCTCCCCATAACCACCAACCATCAGCCCCTTTAACTCTCTTTCTATCGCTCCTTCTTCAGTCTTCCTCTCTTCGCTAGCAGCTCTTTCTATATTGTGCTGTGATGCAGTAAAAAGATGCTCACCAGCCCTTTGAGATGACAAGGCTGGATGAGGTGAGGGATATGGGCGAGAAGAGGAGGAAAACCTCTCCAAGGCCAGTGCAGTTTATCTTTAGAGAGCAATTTCACTTTTCTTCTTAGCCACATGCTCATGTGGCTCCAATAAGTCTGCAGGAAGCTTAAGGACAGCATTTAGCCAAGCAGGTGGAGGGCTGGCAGAGCACAATCAGAGGGCAGGGAGGGAGGGAGGAACAGCTGGAGGTATGAGACAGAAAGCGAGTAAAGTGACAGAGAGCAGAAGATGAGAGGAGACAGCAAGAGAAGGGGAAGGCGTGAATGGGAAAATGACAGGAGAGAGGCAGTGTATGGAGTGTTGAAGTAGTGTCACCTTGTTGTTGAGACCCAGTTGGAGGAGATGGGCGACACTCAGTGCTCTTCTCGCAGGAACATCCTACATTCTCTCAAAATACAAAATAAAACTTGAAATCCCAACCATTAAATGATGGAGTGGAGACTTGTAATCAGATTTAAATGACTAGCTACAGTTCTCTGATTTCCATCACTTGAATAATTTAAATGATCATAAATGTGTTTTTTGCTTTATTTTAGGCTACATACATATTCCAACTATCATCATGCTGCCAGTTGCGTCCCTGCCTCCCACCTACTGGTTTCCTTTTTTTTCTGTACAGTAAGAAAGTCCATTTATAACAACCTGAATGTACCTTAAAATAGGTGCTCCATCACAGTGAACACCAGGTCTGTTTGTTTTAGTTAAAGTGGCTTGCTGTTGCATGGTAGTGCGGCACAGGCATGATGTTCACTTTGATGGATTACCTGATTCAAACAAGTTTCAAGTCTCTGCAAACAGATGCTCATACTGTGAAATGCATTTTTTAAAAAGAAGGGGGGACTGCAAAGGACTTAAAGGGACATAGTGTAAAAATTACTGCCATCTAACATTGGAATACTATATCACATTCTAACATATAGTGCATTTTGGCACCTCACTTTCTCAAACACGTATTTCAAACAACGGTAGCTGCCATGTGTCAAAAAGCCTTGAAAACACAGACAAAAGCACGTCATCCGATAGTTTGTGGATTGTTCACTCAGGCAAAGAGGTTTGTGATTTCATAAATACTGCAAACCCATCATTAGTGTGAGTGTGTGAGATGGGAATTGTGGCTTCAATAGGTCTTCTCCATGCTGTTTATTTGTTCTGCTCAGCCACTGAACCGTGTTAGTTCACTGCTGATTGGAATCACCTGCTGATTCCACATGGAGATGATTTGTTGAAAACATCATTCCAACCTTTGCTATCCAATAAGTACACATACACTACCCATATAGTGAAATCTGGTTCTAATCCAACTCTTTTTGGTTCTGTAGTCCAAAGAAGTCTTGATCCTTTTTGGAGAAAAAGGGGAAAGAAAGAAAAGCTTTGCCATTGTTGACCTGGAACAGCCTCCCAGCTATCGGATTGAGGCGGGGCCTAATTTGCATATCAGAAATTAGGCAAAAGCATAGAATTATAAGCTATTCGAAACAGGCATTTTCTATTTCCTTTTTTTTTTTTTACATTTAGATAATCCTTTTTTAAGTATTTTATGTTAACGAAGAGATTAGATTTTAGAGGTTTAATCAGCACCCAGGGAAAGACTTTAAACTTTATTACACAGATGCAAGACCGTATTAACAGCAAGATCAATTGCCCCGTGGTCTCAAAGGGTCTGTACCTGCTGTGTATCAGCTGCTTTTTGCTAATTCAATTTGCAAATCTTAATTACGTACCAAATGCCATAATAACGGCTTTAAATCTTCCCAATTTATCAATTTCTTACTGAGCAGGGTCAAGCATTTCTTTTTCAGAAGAAAAACATCCGTACTCAACCCAAACAAACAAAAGTAGCAACTATCTGGGGAGCAAAGTGGGGGCACTTAGCAGCTAAAGAGCCACAAATTTCCCCAAGGAGCTGCTGTAGAGTTAAGAGAAGAGTGATTATTGGTCCCTCCTGTACAAGGTGGCCACAAATACCACTGTCAGTGATTAATGATGTTGCTCTGTATCTCCTGGATGGGTAAATTACTAAATGTTTGTGAACAGGTTTTACCATAGAGGCTTTATAAAGTGATAGTACTGTATGCTATAGAGAGGGGTTTACAACTTATTATCCAGGTGGCCTAGACGTTCTTTTAATACAATTTTACCGTTGTTTTATCCTCAGGTCATGCCTTGAAACTAAAGTAGAGTTCAATCACATTACCGTGTTGAAAATCATAGGCCAGGGATTATGCAAGTCAGAAAAAAGCATTTTATGAAAAGTTGTGCTTCAGGCAGTTTTACCTCGGTCGTTTTACTTCTGTTGTGCCAACTTTCCAAGAAGGGGAATGACTAAACTACAGCATTTCAGAATTATATGTTTCACTTTCAGTCATTTATTCAACTCACCTATATTACGTCTTTCTTTCCCCCAGTTCCACTTTAACCCAGCTCAGTCGATCCTAGTAATGGAGGGAGAGGACTTGGAAAACATGAACACTGCTGTGAGGAAAATTTCCTACATCAACTCTCGTCAGTTTCCCACACCAGGCATCCGACGCCTGCAAATCTCTACAACTGTTCAGTAAGTGTGCTACCTTCCTTTAGTTCTTAAACTTGTTTTTCTTCTTTGACTTTCATCTGCTGTCTCCCTTCTCTGTCTGCATCCCTTCATGTGTTTCTTTTAGTTGTCTTGTATCGTCTCTGATCCTCTGTGCCTCGTCTTCTCATCCTACCTCTGTGCATCTTCTGTTATGACATCTCAACCCGTTCATTAAGTGTTACAACAACACAGCAAGTAACACAACCTGACTGAAGTAATAGCTCCCTTCGCCCATATTGATTTCAACCCTTTTTTCTATCAATCCTCTCTGTTGATTTCAGTTCAGCTTTATTTATACAGCACCAATTCATAATGAAGTCATCTAAAGGCACTTTAAAGATACAATCGAATTTGTTCAAGTCCAATTTTAATCCAGTTAAAACAAATCCATCAGATACACCACATTGATCCGATTTACATATAAGCCAATTAATAAAAAGTAATTACCTAGCTAAGGAAACTAAGGGATTGCAGAGAATCTTCTCTTCAATCAGTCCCCCATCCTGAACATGCACAGGGTGGTATGCGACAAAACATCCTGCAGAACCAGACTCAGGACAACCATCTGCCTCGACTGGCTGGGGCTGGAGGGGACAGGACAAAGGGGTCCACAAGGACCATAACTCTAAGCCAGGGATACTCGCTGAGGAAGAAAACGAGAAACATGAATTCATAACAACAACAATGTTTTTACATTGAGAGTAAAAAGCAAAGAGAGAAAAGTGCAGAGAGGTGTCTATACATAATGGGATGTCCATCAGAACCTGAGCTTAGTGGGAAAAATGTCATGGATTTTCTCTTTATTAGAAATATTTTACTTCTGAAAAAAACTCATGAAGTCATCACAGCTGAAAGTTAAAGGAAAACATGGCTCAACAGAGCTCTGACTCATAAATCCTGTTTCCACCAAGACAGGACGGTTTGATGGAGTTTAGTTTGGTACATCCTGATCTTTTGTTGCATTCCCACAGTCATCCATATGGTAGGCGTCATATAAGTTGGATGGCGATAGGTACGTCAGCTACATATTAGCGTGATGTCAAAAGGAAGAAGAATGTGACACAGAAACATAAGAGGAAAATTACGGATATCCAGCAGTTTGTATTCTTCTCCTCTTCGTGTGTCAAGCTCCACCTTTTAAGGTTAAATTGGTAAAATTGGGACTCTAACTGAAGGGTCCCAAAAAAGTAGGATAGCTCAGATTGGATATTTTGTCACCCTTCCCAGTTTTTGCTTTAGCCTGGCTATGAGCTGGAAAAACAAACCCGGGTTGTTCTTGTTCTCCTATCACTGATGAATAATAAGCAGCTATAGCTCCATGAATGGCTTTCTCTGTGTTTGTGACCTGCTAATCTGGCAGGTAAGGGCTGCATTTACAAATGAAAGGCGGCTAATTGTAGGTGATTGAGATGTATATTCAAACCACACTGCCTTTTGGCGGTCCTCTGGGCATAGTCGTAGTGTAAGAAAAAGCTGGGTTTTTTAGTGTTAAAGCCTGTAGCTGCATATTTAACCAAGGAGCCTCTTTCACCATTTTTCAGCCTCTTTTTTGGAGATGCAACATTAGCCACGTTTACATGAGAGTTTTAATTCCTCTTTAATTCGGAATTAAAGTTAATTCCACTTTAAAGAGATGAAAAATGACCATGTGACCACTTAATGACCACTTAATTCCAAATGAAAATGTTAATTCCGAGTCAAACTTAATTCCGAAGTAAGTAGCTGGTTTATTCCACTTTTAATTCCGAATTAAATAATTCCTCTACCATCCTCTATCATGTATACCTTTGTAGAATTTGGCCTCGCGGACAGGGCGCAATAAAATACGTAGTGAATTTACCTTGTTATAAAATTAACTAATACCTCAGGGCACCACCTTTCTTAAGAAAGGAAAAATTCTGTATTTTAACAAAATAAAATCAGTCTAGTTCTAAAAGTATGAATTCTACAGAATGATTAATTAATATCAATTTTTGTATTCAGAAATTACAATCACAATGTTCTCAATTGTAACACCAATTTATTGACAGAAATAAGCAAACAGCATAAAACAAGCAATGATATGATATTCAGCATAGAAACAAAGAGGAAAAGAAAATAGAATAAATAGACTAAATAGGTTGGAAATGAATAATGATATTATTTCTAATTATCTAGATGAGTTTCAATGATCGGAGATGAGAGGAAAAGGTGTAATTTGACTTAGTAACTCTAACAATGGAAGCAAAGCTGAGTTGTGAGTTGTCTCGTAATTTAGAACGAAAATTATCTTAAATTTAGATAATACATTTATTTAAATTTAGATCAACTGTCAAAACCCCAATGATTCAACAGGGCTGAAAAAGGTACTACTTTTATAGATGCTTTTGATGGCTTCTAGACTCATGTGAACCGGTGATCTTCCCGGGATCGATAAAATAGTTACTTCTTGGTTCAAACTTAGAATAATGTTAATATATAATCTTCTGCAGTTTCTTTTGAGCTCTTTCTTTCCTTTTCTTTCTCATTTTTACTTCTCTTCCTCACTTTTCCATATTCTTATTTCTAACTGTGCTCAGCCATGCTGGGCCTTTTAAGAGGTACCTCCCCTAAGACGGTGTACCAATTGGGTCGCAGGGTTTGTGGTGATGTCAAGGGGAGTGTTTCACAATGGGAACATTGTAAGTTTCCCCACAAAACTAGACATCTTTTAATTTATGGTTTGGGCGTTGATCTGGTCTCCCATCTCAGAAAAAGGGTCAAACATTGAAACAAAGAATGACTCATTAAATGCGATTATAACAAAACACATGATACTTTGCAGGAATAAAATATCACAAGCTTCTGGATTACCAGAGGGAACAAACATCACTTCATTTATAGTAACACAAATCATTCATTTCATATAATTTCTTTCATGCGTCATGATGGAACAGACTTAATTCACACACATAGAATTAATGGACATTTATAAGAGTAAAGCAAAAAATAAGGGAACTTTAGTTTAATCATTTATTGTAGATACCTAGAAAAGACAAGGAGGTTAAATAATTTCCAATTTAGTGTTTGGTGTCAAAATTGATCTCATGACAACTTTGATTATCTGAAATATTTCCTGAAAGAGAAAAACATCATTTGAAACACTTTTAATCAGAATTTAGTTATGTAGGCAGGAAGTTATCTTTATGAAGTGTCTGTAAGAAAGGATAGAGATGCTTTATTCACATCAAAGGAGACAACTCTGCAGCGATGCAGGGTTTGCGTATTTTGCGCCAAATGTGCTCCAGATTGTCTGAGGTGTCAAAGTTTACATTATCCAGTCTTAGAGAGAGTCTAAGTGCAGAGTTCAACTCGAAGGGGTCCCTCAGAATTTATTCTCAGAGGTTACCTTGTATGCATCCCAAAAAGATGTTTATTGAGGCATGTGCTTTTCTTCAGGAGAGGTAAAGAAACAAGGTTGTAAATTCCTGGTCTCTTTATTAGAAAGAGGATAAGAAACCTGAGAAGAGAGGAGGGGGAGGTCTGGGACCATAAATTTGGTTTGACTTCACCATGGGTTAAAGGTTACTTCTGTAGCAAAAATATAAATGTTTTATTCCAGGTTGATGTTGTTAATTCTGGAATGGACGTTCATTACACCTTCATTCCGCTTTAAGTTAATTCTGATCGTTCTGCCCATGCTCGTTCCCTTGTCCTGTCGCCATGACGACCATATACAGTACTGGGCACCCGAATTAAACAGACTCAAACCCAGTCTATTCACGTGAAAGTAAAGTAGTATACTAGAGACTACCTGCTGCTTCAAAAGTGAAAACGAGAATGTCAAGCGAAAATGATTCTTATTATGTCGTTTTTTACATGTTGTAGTCACAAAGAAATGAGGCAGGAAGCAGAGATTTTTACTTCCGATAGATACGTACGTCACTTCCGCCCCCCAACCAATCGGAACCGTTCCCGACCCCCGGATCTAAAGCGGAATTAAGAAAACTTGTTTTCCATGTAAACCTTAATTCGGAATTAATATTTTAATGTAAACCTGACGGAGAATAATTTAATTCTGAATATTTAATTTGAAATAATTAATTCAGAATTAAAAAACATCATGTAACTCTAGCCATTGTCTAGTGTTGGTCACATTGAAACTGTTGCTTTTTCATCAAGCTGATTAGGAGTAAGGCAAGGCAAGGCAAGTTTATTAGTATAGCACGTTTCCTGTTCAAGATAATTCAAAGTGCTTTACATAAAACATTTAAAGCATTACAGATAGTGCAAAGAAAGCATTAAAAAGTAGTAAAAGGGAGCAACAAATAGCAAAAATCACAATAAAAAGTAATTAAAGAATAAATTAATAAAAAAAAATTGAAATAAAAAACCACAAATTGACTTGATAAAAAGTAAAATAAGTTCAAAATTACAAATAAATGCAGCTCTGGCCTTGCACAACTCGTAATTACGCAAGCTTTGTTTGTACAGCTCATAGTGAATTTGAAGTTTTGTTTTCCTCCACTTTCGCTCAGCTTTCCTGCATTCTCTCTTCATGTTTCTGACCATACTGGTGTTTCGCAATGGTGTTTTCTGTTTCCTCAAGGTGCTCTTGATTTTTATTGGTGCAACAGCATCCATTACATTTAAGATTTTCAGATTGAAATGATCCAGTTCATCAACATTGCAATGGCCTCCAAAAATGGGCACTTGCTTTCAATAATGTACCTCTTCCTGACAGCAATGCAAATTGATTGAACATTGATCAGTAAATCAAACAAAACACAAAAATGGTCAGACAAGGCTAAGTCAGTGACCTCGACAGAGGAAATATCAACACCTTTAGAAATAACCATGTCCAGAATCTGACCGTGAGTGTGGGTCAGTTCTTTTACATGTTTGCCACAAACCAGGCATGTCCAATATTGAAGAAAATTATATGGCATTACGATCTGTAAGATTAAAATTAAGATAAAGTTATTATAATCAGTGGAGATAACCAACAATAGTTTAGAAAATTCATCAATAAAACAAAAACATTTTTTGGGAAAACCCCTTAAAATAAAACTAAGATATTCAAAAGAAGTAAAGTCACCAAATGAAATATCTTTACACTGGAACAAATCTTTGAATAAGGCAGCTTCTCCTCCTCCTTTGCTCCCATTTCAATTCAATTCAATTTCAATTCAATTTTATTTATAAAGCGCTTTTCATACAGAAGTAACACAAAGTGCTTTACATGATA
>JBBBVU010000009.1:6323436-6335850 GCA_037177055.1 Atherinosoma microstoma
GTCGAGTAAAGTAAACTGAAATGTTATTAGGAAATGATCAGACAGAGCAGGATTATGAGGGAAAACTATTAGTTCTTCACTATCAATGCCATAAGTCAGAACCAAATCAAGCGTATGATTAAAAGAATGGGTAGGTTTGTGGATATTTTGTGAAAAAACAATTGAATTTAAAATAGAATTAAAAGCGATATTTAAACTGTCATTTCCATTGTCAGCGTGAACATTAAAATCCCCGAGTACAATGGCTTTATCTGTACTCAGCACTAAATCAGATTAAGTCCGAAAATTCAGTCAGAAACTCAGAGTAAGGTCCAGGTGGACGATACACTACTGTTAGCAGAAGGGACTTCTCTGATCTCCATTTTGGATGAGATAAACTTAGAATTAGGTATTCAAAGGAATTTAAACTACTCTTAGGTCTGGGACTAATCAATAGCCCTGACTGGAAGATAGCTGCCACACCTCCTCCTCGGCCTGTAGGTCTAGGAACATGGTAGTTCAAATTATGAGGTGGAGTAGATTCATTAATACTAACATGATCCTACTGCTGCAGCCAGGTCTCTCTAAGACAAAATAGATCAATATGATGATCACCAATCAGGCCATTCACTTACAGAGACTTAGATGACATAGACCTGATCTTCAGCAATCTACATTTAATGGTCATATTCTTTTGTTCATTTAATTTTGTTGTTTTGATTTTTATAAGGTTTTTATGATTTACTTGTGCTGTTAGGTTTTTTCATTCTGGGTGGTGCGGGGGCAGACACAGTCAGTATGGGTATTTGGGAGGGTGACAGCAGGTGGGAGACTACAGAGAAGTGTGTAAGACTAAAACTCTGCTTCCTGGTCTCAACTCTGGGCTGTCATTGGTTTAGACGACTAATAAAATGGTCCATATTGCTAGATATGAAAGCTGCTCCTTCCAAAGTAGGATGAATGCCGTCTCTCCTAATAAGACCAGGTTTTCTCCAGAAAGTTCTCCAATTGTCAATAAAGCCCACGTTGTTATCTGGACACCACCTAAACAACCAGCGGTTAAAAGATGACATGCGGCTAAACATGTCATCGCTGACTGGATTTGGCAGGGGTCCAGAGAAAACTACAGAGTCCGACATGGTCTTAGCAAACTCACACACCGTAACTTTAGTGACCTCCAATTGGCATAACCGGGTGTCTTACTGTATTTACGTTTATCCTTAGCCAGCAGTTTCAAATACGATTCAATGTCGCCTGCTCTAGCCCCCGGAATGCATTTGACTATGGTCCCTGGTGTCTCTAATGCCACGTTTCTGACTATGGAGCTGCCGATAACCAGAGTTTTCTCCTCTGTGTGTTGCTGAGCGGGGAAAATCTATCAGAAACGTGAACAGGTTGGTGGTGACCCATGGGCTTTAGCTTGGGACTAGTCCGCCTCCTGACCGTCACCCAGCCAGCCTGTTTCCCCGCCTGCGCTGGGGCTGCTGAGGGACGGCTAAGTGGGTTAGCCTCGCTAAGCGACTCTGCACCGGCTACAGGGGCCTGGCTAGCTGCTGGGTTCTTCTCTACAGTGCTGAGTTGAGCCTCTAACTCACAGAGCTTCGCCTCCAAAGCTACGAACAAGCTACATTTATTGCATGTACCATTATTGCTAAAGGAGGCAGAAGAGTAGCTGAACATCTGACACACTGAGCAAGAGAAGGCAGGAGACGGAGAGAGAGAGCTAGCAGCCATGTTAAACACAGTAAAATCTAACAAGTGTTGTAAACGTAGCAAAAAAAAATGAATGACTGAAAGATCCCCAAAATGAATGGTAAACCAGAAAGAGTATGTTAACTGTTACATGGTGTGGAAAGAACAAACAAAAGAGAATAACACTTTCAAAGTGCAGCTGGAAGAGCTAACGGTTGTACTGAACACACAAACTAGGAACACAGGAAATGACCGAACACGCCTTACCGCAACGTCAGCAAATATATTCCATATATATTGCATATATATTGCATATTCGAGAAACTTCTTCACCTGAAACTTCCAGTGATAATGACGCGTCAACTGTAGCCATTTTGAATTCAACTGGTTCAGTCTGGTTTTAAAGCATTTCACAGCCGTGAGTCTACACTTTCAAAGGTTTTTAATGATAAGTTACAGACTCTGGAGACCCTATCCATTTTAGTTCCTTTTGACCTCAGTGATACTGTTGACCCTTAGTTAATAATGGGTGGCAGTGGCTCAGGTGGTAGAGTAGGTCGTCCAATAAACGCAAGGTTGACGGTTTGAATCCTCCTCCCCCAGGCAACTGTTGTGTCCTTGGACAAGACATTTTACCCTTCTTTCCTCCAGTACTGGCATCACTAATGTACTCAGATGTAAGTCGCTTTGGATAAAAGCGTCTGCTAAATGACTGTAGAATAAAATAGTATCCTCATTTCTCGGCTGGAACAGTCTGTTGAGATAAAAGGAACTGCTTTAAAAGTGTTTGAATCATATCTAATTGACAGAAGTTTTCTGTGAAGTTAGGAGATTTCTTGTCCTCTTCTGCTCTCTTTACTTCTGGGGTCCCCCAGGGGTCCATCCTTGGGCCTGTCCTCTTTTTGCTGTATATGTTTCCTCTAGGCTTCATTCTTAAGAAACATTACTCCTACTGTTACGTGGATAACTCAAATTTATGTCCCCCTAAAGCGGAACACCGCAGCTCCTCTAGAGGTTTTATTGTGCTGCCTAAAGGAGGTTAAATCTTGGACGGCAAAAAATTTCCTGAAGCTAATGAAGATAAAACTGAAGTCTTGTTATTTGGGCCTCCAAACCTCCATGCCAATTAGAACATCCACCTTGGATCCCTGGAATCAAACAAAAGAACATCATTTAAAAACTTAGGAGGGATTTTAGATCTTGTGTTTTTATTTGCTAAACAGATAAATTCAGTGATCGGAGCCAGCTTCTTTCAGCTAAGAGTCTTTTCCAAGGTCAAATCATTCCTCTCTTTTTCTGACTTTGACAGAGTGATTCATGCTTTTATCTATTCGAGACTAGACTACTGTAACAGGCTTTACTCAGGTATAAGGCAGTCTCCGTTGTCTTGCCTGTAGCTTGCTCAAAATGCGGCTGCTTGACTCTTAACAGGGACATGTAAACATGATCATGAACAACTTTAGCTTCTCTTCACTGGCTTCCAGTCCGTTTTAGAGTGGATGTTAAGATTTTATTGTTTGTTTTTAAGTGTTTAAATGGTCTGGCCCCCTCTTATATTTCTGACCTTTTAACTCTATAAACCTCCTGCAGAGCCTTGAGGTCTGCTGATCAGATGCTTCTCGTGATCCCAAGGTCCAAGTTAAAATACAGGGGTGACAGAGCCTTTTCTGTTGTTGGCCCCAAACTGTGGAACTCTCTTCTCCTCCACAAAACATCTTAGTTATCTTAGTTTACGTTAAACCACCGGTGATTATCGACTTTAGCTAGCTTGACTAACCTGCTGCTGACCGGACGCTCCAGTGTCTCTGCTCGGAGATCCTTCAGGGACAGCATGCTCACCTCCAGAACATCCACCTCCCGGCACAGTAATCCAAATGTGTGAACATTAGTTATGCAAGATTCAGCAGGCATGACATGGTACAGATCAGCCTCCTGACAGCAGACAGACTCCACTGTCACAGCCGCACCTCCATCAGGTAGCGCTGCCGACCCGCTCCCCCCGAGACAAGCACCGGCCCCACATCTTCATCTTCTCTCCGTACCACTGCTTCAGTCACATAGCGTATTGGCTCAAAAGAAGACCTTTCAGCTTCATCTTCCCTTGTATTTATCTTATTAAATGTATTACTGCTTGTTAGATGTAGCATAGTGTAGCTGATAATACCGATGGATTCAACTTGCAGCCAAGGAACCAACCAACCCATTACGTAGACAGTGACGTCACGCCAAGATGGCTGCTCCCTGTCTCGCTGGCTAGCTAAAATTACGAAATTAAATTGGTCATATCTGTCGTTTTAGCTATTTTTAAAAAAAAATTTAGGCTGGATGTTTTTTCCATGTCTATTTCAGCAATTTTTGTGCCGAAATGGCATGTTGCATTTCCACTTTAAAGGGATACCGTGTACCTTTTGACCCAAATTTCAGCCCAATGTGAGTAATAATGGATAATTACAGTGCTACAATATACAGTGCTTGATGCATGTCGGTGCTCCGAGGGGAATGCCCTCTTCAGAAACTAGACACTGTAACTTTGCAGGAGCTGATTCATTTCTCATGGGATCACATGACCTGGAGCGCTTTGCTTTATGACTCTCTCTATAGGGGCTCTGTTTTGTGCTACTTTTTCCTCCTCTTTGATCGAAAGTTTGTCATGGCTGAACGAAGTAAGAAGGTGAAAACGGTGTCTGAGGAGGCCAGAAAGAGAAAGCGGGAAAGGGATCACTCCAGAGGAAAGACAAGTAGTCATTGGCAAAGAATTTCCTCGTTGGAGTCTGATGAAAGAGCAGTGTGGATTCAAAACCCACTCTCTGTTTGCCTCAGTTTTATTAGATTGGTAAGTTAGCTCTTTGCCTGTTGTGCAAACGTACCAAAATGTGATGTATTTTTTCACATCTTTCAGCCAGCGTTTATTCAAAACAATGGCAGTTAGTGCCTGATGAGCTGCAGAACGTTGCATTATGTCTGTCTTTATTTTGGTGTTTAGTAGAAGCTAAATGCGGCTAGATGAAGCTAATCGACTACAGATCAAAGCTAAGGTGACTCCCTAAACATATCACGCAAGTGGGGCTGGTTTGTATGTAATAAATGCATTTCCTATAATTCATGTAAATATCAAAGAAGTAATAGAAAGATTAGCAACTGGCTTGGTTTAGTTTTATGCTTTTCCTACGCTGTTCAGTAGGAAGCAGTCCTACTGTAATGTCCCATAAGCTAAGGGCTGAGGCTGACGTTTTCATGATACAAGTTGTGCCAAAGTTACTGCTTCATTCGAAACCCAAAACTATAATTTTTTGCAATATTTTTGGGGCAGTTTTTGCCTGAATTCCTGAATTACCTCACTATCCGCTGGTCAAAGTGATCTGCAAACATGATTCCAAAACACGGATGGAGACTGTTTAATTTTGCAAGTGTCTTCTAGCCAGTGAGAAGTCCCAGGTTTAGTGCCCCTAGTGGCTAAAAGTTACACGGAATCCCTTTAAATTGTACAGCACTTTGGTCAACCACTGTTGTTTTAAATGTGCTTATAAAAAAATTTGACTTGACAAAAATATTGTCACAACCACAAATTGTCTTCCTCTAAAAACATCCATGTTGTTCATTCATACTTTTTTAGGGAGAATTAATGTGATCAAAATGTCAAAACTGACTTGAAAGCACTGATGGAAACTCTTAAAGGAAATCCACACTGATCAAGGTTGAAATGTTGACAGTAAAAGAAAAATAAACATGTCAGCTATCCATTCCTGGCTAAATGTGGCCAGATTTAAAGAAACGGTCGAAATTTGGTTATCACAATGCTGCTTTGTCTTCTTCCTCTGTGCATATGAATTATCAGAAGTAAGGAGAATGTCTTGAGGAGGAAATGCATTGGTCTTAATCTATCACATGAGATTTAATTATTCAAAAGACTTTAATGGATTCTACTTAGAGTCCCGGAGAGTTCAGTGGCCAGTGCTGTTAATAGCCCAAAGAGTTGAAGGGACTCTGTGTGAAAAGGAGGTCAGAAGAGCACAGAGGGTTGCGGCTAGTTGGATATCACAGAGAAATGTGGGGAGAAAAAGAAGACATTTCCATTTGTACTTTCCAGCTGATGTGTTTTGGCACATGTAAATGCTTCAAAAGAAATGCTGCATGTACAGCATGAGGGAATGAAGGGGAAAATGTGTTCATGTACGAATGCAAACGTATGAGTCGCTCTGCATGAAGCCTCACTCCGAGGAAGATCAAAGGCCGTGGATTTGGTGTGGAAATCCACAAATGAGAATGAATCAAATGATCATTTGAAGAGTCCTCTGAGCCTCACTCTATAAACACACACACATACACACCGGCACAGAGGGCAGGCACACAGAAGTCATGCTATTTCAGTCAGAACTGAGAAAAAATACACAATTTAGTTCAAGAGAAATCCCAAAAGTGTGTGTTTTGGTTCTGTTGAAAAATGAAAATGTGTCAAAGTGCATTTATACAGTTTGTATATATAGTTATTTGTATGAGTTCAGAGTCCACTTTTGAATGCATCTGAGGACTGTTTGAATGAAAGTGTTTTTCCATGGTAACCAACTCCTGAGCCATGTGGCCATATTGATCATGGATATTTCACATTCACCTTGTTTTCATGAGAGAAAAAAACCGTCACTGACAACAACGACGATGAAAACTATTAGTCGGTGAAATTAAAACTGATACTGCGGTTTGGTTCCAGTATCAGTTTTAATCTGATTAATTAAAATGTTAGAACTTTAAAAAATAATTTCCTTTTCACTCTCTACTTTAGTTTCCTGAAATTCACCAGTAGCTGCTGCTTCAGTCTACTAATCAGCGTTTTTCAACCAACAGTGGTCCTCTTACACTGCTGGAACTGAAGTTGATGAAAGAAATCACAGTAAACTGAAGCAGTTTCTCTTTGCTGTAGACAATGTCATGAGCTTACAGGTGCTAATTAGCAACAGAGAGACTGAAGTGAACTGTAGACTGATTAATCACCTACAAGTATCACAAATCATTAAAGCCATGATTAGCAAAAAGAAATTCATCCTATTCTGCTTAGAGTTTCACAACATACTGTATTTAGGAAGAGGGAATACACAAATGTCTCAAAAGAGCTAGGAAAAAGTAATCTCACTTGAACAAAATCATGAAAGTAAGACAGAGGGGAGGATTTTCAATCAGAAAAATGGGACAAAATTGATCCAAAAACTACAGAAGGAAATCAGTCAACAAAACGTAATCTGCATTTAGTGAAATGGAGTAGATGACTGCTATGTAAACAAGATTTACTTACATTCTCAAACAATACACAGACGACCTTATGGGGAGTATTTTAGAATTACAGATACCAGCATTTATTTCTATAGTAAAGATCAGGGTTGCTGTTGTGAAATGAATTATTTGGTTCACAAGTGTGTATTGTAAGTACTCCAGTACCCACAGAAGTACAACATTCTGCTGATGTACCTGATGAATGCGTAATAAACCATAGCTGAAAACAAGCAGCCACTTAGGCAACTTTGTCATCACTGTATTTCTTTTAAACTTAATTATTTCCCCCCTCTGTCATCTCTCTTCCTATTCTCAGGCGTGCCGAGCGCTGCCACCGTGGTAATCGTTATGTGCATCGCAGCCCTGGTGGTGGTGGTGGTGCTGGGCATATACCGCATCCATGTGACCCACCAGCAGGAGGTGAAGCTGACGGAGACAGCAAAAGAGGCAGACGTGGCCTGGGATGACTCGGCTCTGACAATCACCGTCAACCCGATGGAGGTAGGAGGATGTGAAGGTGGAAGGATGCTGTCAGGGGGGAAGTGGGAGATGAAATTGAATGGCTAAGTGTTGGCGACAGGGATGTCTATAGAAAATAAAGACTTACACAAATCCTCTGTGAAGCTGTTATTATTCAGCACAGGCTAAATCTACAGCTATGTTACATGACATGTGGATGTTTTGGGTTTTTTAAAAATAAGCACATGCATTTAAGGAGTTGTAACATCAGAAATTCTGATTTTTAATGGGTTGGCAAGGCTGATAGGAACTAACCTTACTACACATAGGACTTAAATAATATATAAATATAGAACAAGAAACTGTAAAAAATGCAGAAGTTCTCTACAGGAGTCCCAGAAAAAATACGGAGCTGTGAATTAGCATAATAATAGGTCCCCTTTAAAATCCCCTTTAGAGCACTGTTTGCATCAGCATCTTCTGTCAGAATGCAAACCATCATTTATAGCAGTTTGCTAGTTTGCTATTTAATTAGGTAAATACAAGTTTAAAAAAAACATTCCTATAGTTGCTTCTGACATTCCTGCTATACGAGTCACAAAATGCAGAAAATAAGTTTTAAGAACAGATTCATTTGTGTTCATTTATGTGGACACATTCGGGTTTAATAGCTTTTCATAGCACAATGTTGTTCCCTCGCGTTCCCTGTTTGTGAACACTAAAAAGAAGAAAGGAGGAGATTTGCATGTCATTATGCAGAAGAACGTAGAAGCAGATCATTAAATCAAATAAAGCTGGATAAACTGAGTTTTTGATCAGAGCCAAACTGGCCAGCCTAAAAGGTTCAGCTAAACCCAAACATCATGAAGAAATCTAGTTAGAAAATGAGACAGTTTTCTGTGCAGACATGCTGTGTCAGTCGTCCATCACCAGTCAGCATGTGTTTAGTGTTCTGCGTCTTCTTTTCATTCACCTCAGCTGGCATCCCCACTGTGTACTGTTTTGTTGTTAAGCATGCATGTAGAGAACCACTCCCCTGGTTTGTCTCAGACAAAATGTACTGAAGCTCAGTCACTGGTTTCTATCATGCAAGCAGAGAGCTGAGAGCTTTCTGCTCCCAACAGCACTTATCTGGGATTGCTGCCCTGCAATGGTAATTTAGAAATTTGAATTGGGGCACCCTAATTTTGATTGGTAGCTGCTCAGGTTTATTAACATGGAAACCAAAGTAAGTCCCTGCCTTCTTGTTTTTAATCATTATCTATATTATTATTTATTATCATTTGCTTACTTTTATTATTATTATTAGTATTTATATTTTGTTGCTTTGAATTATTGGGCACCTTCATGTTCTTCTTTGCTTTGTAAATCACTTTGGGTTGCTCACATGCATTTGATCAAATACTGTATAATTAAGGTTGAGTGAATATTGTAAAATATAATCTGTGTTTTCTGAATTAATGAAAGAAGGTAACAGCAAAAGTATTTGTTCAACTGAGTCAACATGATTTATGCGGCTACCCAGATAGCAAAAAATGTTTGGCCCAAATATGGCTCACATCTACAGTTTTGTTTGGCCCATATTTGGGCCTAGACTTACACTTTGACTCCATATGAATGTGGCTGCCAAACCACATGTCACCAGGTTCCAAACCACAAGGAAAGTGCTGAGTCATGCATAACAGGTGAAGTCGTTCATATACTAAAAACTCATTTGCATGTGTGACGAGCTTCCTCAGTAATTTTACCCACAACTGGTCATCACTGCACCTGAGGCCACTGGATCCACTCACAGATAAAAACATGTTTATGTCTGGAAGAAATGTGGCCACTGACGGCCATTATCCATTCACAACTGTGCTTGGCATTTAAAGTAATTTCTTTGCCAATCTTTACCACTAGATGTCAGTAATTCTACACACTGTACCTTTAAGACTGTTTTTGAATGATGATGAATAGTTTTTGCTTTCCCTGATGATAACTGGTAATTTGTTCCAGGATTGTGTGCCACTGAATGATGTGAACATTTCACAGAATTTTGTTTTTCGTTTAGAAATATTACAATCTCCTTTTGTTGATTTTTAGACTTTGGAAAGAGCTCAAAGCTGTTATCTAAAGGGTTCCCAGACACCTAAGAATCCCTTTATTTCACATAATGATTCTAACACATTTTAACAATAATCCTGCTGGACAATGCAGTTAGTGAAATCTATTGATGAGCAACCCACCCTAACTTTTGTTTTTATCATTTAAAAATGTCCTGTATACGCCCCTGCTGCCTTGCTTCATTTGCTCAGCTTTGGAAATCGGCCCCAAAGTTTGTGACATGCTGCAAATGTCTTTAATCACAGAATCTGGAGGGACCCCAGGCTGCAGAGGTGGAGGTGAGTGAGGAGGAGGAGGAGGATGAAGAGGAAGACGATGATGATGATGAGGAAGATGAGGATGAGGATGACATCACCAGTGCTGAGTCAGATGACAGCGAGGAGGAAGTGGATGTCCAGCTGCCCAGGATGCAGTGCTCGAGCAAGAAGGGTCACAGCTGGGACAAAACAACAATATCTTACTAAAACACACATTCACACACCCTTTCTCTCTCTCTCAAACACACACACACACACACACACACACTGCAATCAGATGATTGGAATAAAAAAGAAAACAAAAGACTCTATATTGTTGATGCTCTAAAAATGAGGAATATCGTCCCTTACTGGGAGATTACACCAAACACACACACACACACACACACACACACCCTACACACACAACAAAATTATGTAATCTTAAATTTGTCTGAAAACCTCCTGTTTTATAAATAATCTGACACTAAACTGTTCCTCAATCATCCATTTAGCTCATCCCTGAGACGTATGATCTCTGTTCTACTACAGTCCACGCTATAAACACAGTCTTCGGTCAAATCCAACTGTAGAGTCAACTTTGCTCCATACATTCACTTATTTGTGTCAGATTTCACCGTGAGATTACTGATGTCCCATATAAAAAAATGCAAAACGCCTTTATTTAAGTAAAATGAGTTGCAAGAGTAAAGAAAATGAGACTATTTTTTGTTTTGTATACTTATAATTTATCAGTCTTTATTCTAGCCAATGTGGCAAATCCAGGTGATTTTACAGAAAAAAGCATATTTTCAATGGAATTCAAAAACAAAAAAAACAAAAACAAAAACAAAACCACCAAAAAAAAAAAGGAAGATTGGTGTGCTGTTACAGATGTTATGTTGATCTAGCCGTGGGGTCTGAGGTCTGGGTTTTTGGGGAAAGACAGAGAAGTCTCCTTGTACATTTTTATACTTTCTCTTGTAAATATTGAGTATAGTAGGTGACCCTCCCCGATCCTTCCCCTGACCACGTGATCACAAACCCGTGATTTCACCTGTACACAACATTCACATCCCCTCGTCATATGTATGTAGACAGCCTGAACCCTTAGCCTGCAGAAGTCTCTCCATCCCCGAGTCCTCTGTGTGTGTTTCTAGCTCAGTGTTCAAATCATTCCAACCCATGTTGACCAGGGTTTGTTCAGGTAGGTGCATCACAGCCGACATAATGGGTCAGGCAAGAAAGATTTTTGTGTGCAAAAAAAAAAAAAAAAGTAAGTAATACAAGTCTAAATAAAAAAAAGAAAATTCACTGTTCTTGCCTCATTGTGTGGTCAAAGTGAGACCCAAAACAACAATGAGAACTAATAGAAATCATCAACTCTACTCCTGTTCACTCCTGCTAGTTACTTATGCTGCATGAAAGAGTTAGAAAGTACAAAATCCAAACTTCTTGTCCAAAAAATACAACCACCAGTCCAGTTTGAAAGAGAAAATTTAAAATAAAACATACAATTTATATTTAACCTTAATATGTCCGTAAACATGCATTTCCTAAGCCAGGTGACAGCCACTCTCTCTTTCTCTCTCTCTCTCTCTCTCTCTCTCTCTCTCTGTGTTTCAATCAGAGCCGCTCTGTCCTGTAGCGTCCAGTCATCTCTGCTACTCAGTCCAGAGGGAGTAAACTTCCAAACTTTTCCCCCAGAGAATAAACTATTTACTGTATCGATACAGGGAAGGATACAACAAGAGTTAATCACAGACATCTGAAAGCTATTTGAAGCTTTCCAAGTTTTGTTTGTATTAGACTCAGATCCAGCAGCTCTGCTGGCTTTTTAAGCTTCATATGGCCTCTTTAATCCTTTAAAGTTTACAGGAAGAAAAAAGAAGAAGAAAAATGTTTTTTTTTTCCTTTTGACTGTAATGATAAAAATCAATGTTCTTCAACAAATGGTTTAAACAGTTAATAATATAATAACAATAGTTAAACAATAATGAGATAACAAACACTTTTGATATTACATATCAAAGCCAAGTAGTTGAAAATGTCTCTGGCAGGTTCATTTCCACAAATTTTGTATAACATTAATTGTAGTCACTGAAAAATTAGCTCTACTAAATGATAGTGGATGCAGTTAAAGGGATAAGACAAGGTTTGATCGATAAACTTCACATTTCTATGAAAGAATGCATAAAAGTCAATACTTTAAATCCAGAAATGAAGAAAAGGGAAAAGGTTGTTTTGTTTTTTTTTCATCTTCCAGTTAATTATTTTGGTTTTTAAACTCTTAACTGCAATGTTCTGGTTCAGTCCTGCCATGTTTAGGAAGCTCATTTCCTGACAGCAGCTGAGAGCAATTGTAGAATTTTTCATGAAGAAGAAAAAATTACCTGTAAAGCTATGCTTGGCACAAATATTTAATAACTAGCTGTTGGACATATTGAATTATCAAAAGAACCAAACATTTTCAATCAGGAGTTTGAGGACCTAAAAACAGAATTAAAATGAGACTGAATATTGAACAGTGGACTGATTACATTGTTATTCTGTGACTGCTGTATATGTAAGTATTCAGAAACACTGCAAATACATTTACTGTATCAACTTTATTATTTTTAAGTTGGGGGGGGGGGGGGGGGGGGGGGGGGGGGGGGGGGGGGGGGGGGGGGGGGGGGGG
>JBBBVU010000009.1:6361705-6372860 GCA_037177055.1 Atherinosoma microstoma
TATATATAAAAATCTGTGTGTGCTGCAGTGTACACACCAACTAAAATAGAATTGAACTCTCCCTCTCATGCTTACTCACTGTCTTTCTCATGTGGCTTGCAGGGATTGCTGCGTCTCCACAGAGCCTGCTGTGTTGTTGGGACTATAAACATAAATACCAACATGTTTCAGAGGAAACTCCCACAGAATCCGTTGAAAAACCACAGCGGTAAGGCCTTTCTAACTGAGGACGAGTGGTTCGACTTGGAATGTTAATCGCATCACCTCTCACACTCTTCACCCATCAGCTCCTCTTGTATGCCAGGGAGAAAGAAGTCAGCAAAAAATAAATCATAAAAAAAGCTTAAAACCAGGAGCTAAAAAAAAAAACTGAAAAGCCCCAAAATGTGTAAACAAACTGCCTTGCAGGACCTTGGTGACCACCTGTTTGAGGTAAACATCATTGTCCACATTAGCAGAAGTCTGCTGGTAAGAATTAAGTTCATGAAATGGGCCCTAATGTTTGCCTGTCTGGATCTGCACATGTGCAGTCACTGGTACTGGAGGTAGTTCTTTAGAGTTTGCGGCAGTGGGAGTGTGTCGATGTGATGGATGCGGTCTCTGCCCAGGGCGAGGCGAGCTACTCGTCTGCACAGATCCATAAGTGGGAGGGGCTCCGCTGTCAGAAAGAAGACAGGGAAGACGTGTTAGAGTCCGAACAGAGCAAAATAGGAATACATAACATATCTATGGTGACCTTTCTGTTGGTTTTCCTCACCGCCTCATTCAGACTTCACAATACATTTTCAGAATGAGCATTGTAATTGAGCGGGGACCAAGCAATGCGCAGATTTGAAAATGTTATGAAAGCTCCCGCTCTGAGCTGTCGTCTTAATGAGCGGCGTGAGCCAGAGGGAGTTTACCTGCGGATACAGTTTCACATCAGCATAATATTGCTCAGTGTAAGACAGGAAGTAAAGTCGAGACTGTCCAAGCTGCAGGTGTTAATCCATAGACTACCTTTGATCATTATCCTGAACATCAAAACAGGAAGAGGAAAATCGGTTTATGTATTGCATTACATCACAAACTGGTGTTACAGCTGAGACGTGACAGGCAAAAAGACATTTCAGCCGTTCACTGAACTCACTGTTCCTTTCGTTACACGGCCATTCAAACACACAAAAACAAAGGGAAGCAACAGCTAACAACATTGACACATTTAAACTATGGGCACATGTCACCACTTTTATTAATGTGCGCCAGGGGAGCAAGCCAAACTCCACCAATTCTAAAAGGCGAGCAGTGTCTGGATGTCAAACAGACTTAACTGCTGCCCTCTGTGGATGTTGAGCTGCTCCACCTGGAAGCACCATCTGGTAGAGCAGAACTCCTGCTGCTCAGCATCCACTTTCACAGTGTGTGAAGGACACAAGAAGAGGTATTCATGCTTGCATAAAATAATTAATATACATCCTATTAACAAGGTAGCAACTAAAAAGTTTTTTTTTCTTTTCTGTGAAACTAAAGGGACCATTTGATTTTTACTGATATTCAAAACTGTCTATTTAGCCTCAACGCTATCATTTATTGACAAAGCAAACACTGGGCAGAATCCCTGAACTGGCCTTATCAATAAATCACATGAGCTGCAAATGTGAGAATGTCTAGCTGTGATTTTTGCCTCAGTAGTGTGGCTAAATGACCTTTTAACCTCATCTTTTTGCAATAACAATAGTAATAATCTTGCCAATAACAGACTTTATTTCCCTTCCCCCCCGCAATACTAAACACAACTACAGACAGATATTGATGGTGGCTCAGTTCCATTAAACTTCCCAGTAAGCAACAACAGTTTAACAGCATGAAGAAAAACAGGAGCTCTATTATGAGGGACACAGTCATTAATCTAATCTGTGCTTTCATTACTCTGATCAGTCAAGTGTGTGCTGTGATAAAAGGCCCAATGTTTGCTCCAACAGATAAGAGGGGAAAAAAAGAAAGACAGAAATCACATTCATCTGTACAAACACACAGACACCACATGCAAAACAATCCAAATAAGCCCACTCTGACTGACGAATCAATTTCTCAGTCTATTGAAAGTTCACAGCATTAGCACAAACGGAAAGCCCAGGCAAACAAATACGAAGCAAATATGTTAAACGGCCGAGCCCATCAAAAGACCTCAGGCATTCTTCCCGATATGAACCGCTTGTCTTTGAGGCTGAAAGGGGAGTTCGGCTAAGAGGGAATGAGAGCTTAACTAAAGCTTGGATCAACCAAGAATCTGAAAAACTGACTTCTGCAAAAGATTCTGTTGGAATAAAAGAATTTTATGAAGCTTAATCTGTTTTCATGCTCGGCCTTGGTATGTTCGTTGCATGTGATGGCGAACTTCTTGGTAAATTCCTTTACCATGGTTTGTTAAGTGAACTTTGAAAGCAGCATTAAGGGGGAAATGAAGAAATCCAGCAGATGACAGTGTGTAAAAAAATTGGGCAGTATAGCTATCCCACATGTGTTTAGTAAAAAATAAAAAAAAAAGTCTGTCAAAGGGCACCTTGGAGACATGTGGCAGAGAGATTCATCAGCATGTGCAAACCAGGACGAGTTGAATGAACTGAATAAAAACATTGATGTGTGTTACAACACCACACATCTGCTGGAAAAACATGTCTGCAAAGACAAGCCTGTGTTTTTAGCAAAGATTAGAAAACAAGACTTAAAGCAAACGCATCCTCATTGGGCCTGGCTGAACTTTGTACACGTGGCGCTTCTGCAAAACAAACCTGCACAGATGGACAGACTCCATTTGCTATCACCAGAGGAGCTCGGACATATGGACAGTTGCCATAGTAGCCAGATCTTCACACCACTACAGTGTGATGTCACTGAACTGGAGTGTATAGTCACAGATGCCTACGTGCGGCATTCAGTGTATTACATGCAAATTTAAATTAATTTATTTACTGTAGTTTTCTCCTCCAGCGTTGCACCGCTTCAGTGTAGTTGCATCACCAGCATGAAGTATAAATAAACAAAAATCATCACTATGTGACACAATGGGCTCATTGAAAGTGAAACACTGCTACCACACACACACATCAGCATCACTCTTGGCGATGCTTTCCTGAGGGAGGTGATGGTGATGATTCCACAAACTGAAAACCGACCAATAGCTGCTGGCACAAGCCGTCTTCATGGGAAGGGTTGCCTGGGGCAACAAATGGCCCTGTCAGACACTGTTGATGAGCACCAACAGGAGGTACACACTCCATCAACTGCTACAATTAAACAACAGCAATGATAAGTGGTCTCTGTTGTAGCTACAAATTCATGTCAGTGAAGTTCAAAAGTGAAAATTAAATGTGGCTCGGCTTCGTATGGCAACTACGGTAAATATTATGAGCCGACACTTGACATATGTGGGGTTTTCTTAACATCTAAAATTGTGGAATTTTACAGATGATTTATCAATTATGTCATGTAAATGACTCATAATGTGTACACTGGTGAGAAATATGCTTCCAAAATTAACCCATTAGTCAGAAAATTAGACAAAGTTCACTAATAAAGCAACCAACGCTATTTCCATATCATAGTAAACAATTAACAGTATTTGTGGCTATTTAAAGCAGCTTCTATGGGTCTCTTCACACATCAACACACTGACAGGTTTAGATCTATACTCATACTTCCAGTTAGTGAATAGTGAAGCTTGTTTACACCCTCCTCCTTTCCTTCAATCCATTATGTAACCGTCAATATGTGCCCTCTTCCCTTCCTCACCAGCCCTCATATCTTTTCCTAAATGGCCAGAGACCAGTTTCTGACAGGTTTACGGCACACTAAAGAGGAGATGGAGTGTGGGAAAGTGTGGTTCAGGAAGACTAAGCATCGGATGTTCCGCTGGACTAAAGACGCCGGCAGGCTGGCTAACAAGCGTGCACACCTACCTAACACTTCATCGACAACAAAGTGGAGGAAAGGGATATAAGGCTTGAGGTGGCGGCGCGTCGGTTTGTCTACCCTCACCGAGGTGAGACAGCTGATAGGCGAGTGGTGATAGTTCCCTCCAGCTTCTCCTACTTTCACACCTGCAGCTCAATGAATGTGTTTGGTTACATGTGCACGGCACAGAATTCAGCTGAATATGACCCAGTTATGGCCTACTTAGAAATAAGGGGGCGGCAGGCCCATCTCTTCAGTCCATGTTCCAATTTTGTGATCCTTTAACTCCACCCCCTTTCTTTAAGAGCTGAACCACAGTAAGAGATTCAGGTATGGGCTCCCAGCGATGCTTATCCAACATATTAGCATAAGACTGTTGCGCCGGTCTGACCTAGTTTTATTTAAAGATAGGTGTACGAGTCTACAGCCTTTAAGGTGCGGACTTATCTCCCGTTGGAAAATTCTGCTCACCTTCAAGTCCAAGAAAGAAAAAAGAAAAGCGGAGGATGATATATTTAGGGATGGACTGAATCAGATCAGTGAATTTTGAAATGAAGGCCAGAACAGAGAGGGAGGGAGTAGGAGTGCAGTCAGTCCACACACAGGTGGAAAAGCGAGAATCCAAACCGAATAGTCCACCCAGGGAAAAAAGCAATAGCTTAATAAACTAGTTAAAGGCAGATAAAAAGTTCCTTCCACTGACAATACCAGACTTTCTACTCGTAAGTTAGTTTGTCCCACACAGACAACCTAAATTCAGTTTATTCTCAGGAAACAGAAGCAAAGCTGACGAGGTTATCAAAAGGAATGGTACGATTAAAAAACACACTCAAGCAACAATATGTATACAGATAAGGCTGTAATTAGAGTCACATTGATGGATAAATGTTTTCTGATGTTCCTGAGGGTCTTTTCAGATGGAGTGCCCACATTCTGGTATCAGAGGCGCGACATGTAACACAACACCGTCAGTGTCTACTGCAGCGTTCCAGGCTGAGCTGCTCTGCCTGTCACACACATGTTGATCCAGCTCCGTGCCTACCTATGCTCCGAGCTCAAAGCCAACACGGATACTCCCAACACGTGAAGGAATAATGTCTGAGAATGAAAGACATAGATGTTAATGTGATTCAATCATGATTAATCTATTAATTACAGAAACATCTCAGTCAAGCAAAACAAAGCTGACAGCATATCGTTGTCATACATGAACATTTTGTTAATACTATGAATTTATTTATTGCCTATTCTTGCAGGTATGGGTGGGCGATATATCGAAAATTTATCGATACAGAGATTTGCAGCGATAACTGATATAATCTTGCCCATGTCGGTAAATTTGATAATTAAAAAAAGTGAAAATACAAGGGGGCTGTCCAGTCAGTGCTCACTGGTCCCAGTCTAAATTAATTCATATTAAATATCTTAAGAAAACTGATTACCACCATGTACAGAACCGAGTCACACAGTGGACCCGTACATCTGTCTGACATTACATCAATGGCGAATGGAATCTGTGCACCAAAGTGCTGTTATCGTCCATTTATCGTTATCAAGATGAACTGATCAATATATCGTGACATTGATTTGTGGCCATATCGCCCAGCCCTACTTGCAGGTATTCCCAGTGAAGGAAGAAATCCACTGAAGAACCTGAACTGCTCAATTCACTTCTGAGCTCACCTGCAACCATAAAAATCTAAATTAGATTTGTAAGAAAACTAAATTCCAATTGAGGTTTTCCTATAAACCCAAGCACTTCATCATAACCATCATGTGATCAGATAATATACATTGAAATGAATATTTCTTTGGTTTTCTTTTTTTTTTTTTAAATCATGAAAATGACATTAAAAACACAATCTAGGAATGTGCATGACTAATGGTTTAGTTGATTATAATGGTGTAAAGTCAACACCTATTTTTTTTTTAAAGACAAGGCTCAATGATGTCATGACTAATCCACTTAATTTTAATTGGCCTGATTGGTTGACATCAAAAATCCCTTAAAATGGCCATTGCTATACTGCTTATTTTGAATTACATGAATGCATTTTCAAAAAAATTAAAAAGGGACATATCAAACTGACATTTTATAAAAATTTCTAACAGATCAGCCAGTCACAGCCACAACTGGTAATTATCTAATTAAATCACAACTCAGAAAATCTGATCATGAACTCTACTCACGATGCCTCTGCTGCAAAGATCATTTGTTGTTTGGACTAAACTTAACCAACCATAAAATTTATATATTTTAGGCCTCATCAGCCTTCACTTTCACCTTTAATGTGGACTTGCTTATCTGAATTGTGGGTCAGCCGTTTCCCTTTGTGTTGCCCAAAATAAAAAAGTTAAAACTTTCAAGCAGCAGCACAGACCATGCCACTCAGCATCCCAAGAAAGTTGGTGGGATTCAGTACAGCTTGTCTTTTTACAGTAGTTCACTTCATGTTAAAGACCCACTATATAACTTTTCGACCTTAAAACTCTGCTTTCCGGACTCGTTTGATGACACAGTGACATCTATTATGTGCATTTCTAGAGCCATCACGGCCCAGCAGCATCCCGCGGCTGAGAAACCGCACTATGCAACTTTCCCATCTGGGATGTTCCCTGTTGAGTTTCGCTTTGCACATTCGTTACACGCTAGCAAGCGAATGTAAACAAACCGGCCGTTTTGAACGCTCAGCGGCAAATTCAGCAAAGAAACGCTAGAAGACATTATAAGAGGAAAAGAGGAAACTAAGGAGAGCCAAAGAAGAGCAAAAGATAAAAGACTGTCTGGAGAGAGAGTAAGATGCAAGATGGATGCCGAATTAGCCGTCGATAGGGGCGCATCACTGAGAAAATAGTAAAAGTTGATTAGTGTCTCTTTAAGTACATATGAGCAATGCAAACGTTTCTTTGCTAAGGTGGGAATTGAAGTGTGGAGAGGAAAATACATTCGGAGAAATATTCTTTGCTAGACAAATAAAACCTGCTGCACTTTGTGTTGCCAGTCCAGCATCTATCATGCTGTGTTATTTCAGAATCTGCTCTAAATAAAAATTCTAATTCAATTGATTCTCACACATGGTATCAAACCTTTAAAGGTGGAACTTGTATGAAATATCACCCCATATTGTAAGAAATAAAAAGTGATTACATATCTGAGACTTATTACAGACATCAAGAGAAGCCTCCTTTGAATGAAACTTAAGCATTACTTTTTAAATTCCTTATTGCTGAATTACATATTAATGTTAGACCCGACATAAGAAACAAAAGAAGGGAAAGAGTGAAGAGGGGAAAAAGACAAAGATACAAAAGATAGAAAACAACAGCAAAAAGTGTAAAATCAAAACAAAACATTAAAACCAGAAAACCAGCTGCAACGCCTGTAAGGAAATATAACTGAAAACATCCTACAGCCTCTGTAAGATTACAAAGTGTAGAACCATCAGGAGCACCAACAGGACGAACATTTAGAAAACACGGATAACAGCAATACCAGCAGCAGCAAAATATATCTACAGTATAAAGAAAAATCTAAAATCTATAAACATAACAGAATATAATGATTAAACCAAGGTTCTTACTACATATTCAATAGTTGCAAAACAACACATTCAACTGTCAGTGACTTATAAATTAATTATATAATATATATCAGTCTCGGTTAAGCGATAAAGCTTTATTAAGGGTTTAACAATCAAACAGCTAAGCAATTTAACAATAAATATGTTTACATTTATAGTAATATATGTGGTCATGTTTAACATCTGCCAAAGGTTTCATTACCAGTTACCTAGTACTTATTAAAAGGAACTAGCTGCTACTTTGATCTAAAATACTGACACTGTCCCTGAACGGCACCCTTCACCTGAGTGCGTATGTCTGCACAAAGGTATGGGAATTAAGCTAAAATTAAATAAGGAGAGGAGCATCTCTGGGGAATGGCAGTGTGCAACATCTGTCTTTTGTTATTCTTAAAATAAAAGAGGCAGATTCAGTGAAACAAGTGAGCTTGTCAGGGAGGAAGAGATGCATGATAAACCAAGTACATCATACCTTGAAAGATTTAACTACCCATGTGACATATGTTCTGCTAAGATTTTAACTTACAGCTAAACACATGCTGATCCATGTATACCTTTAGAAAAAAAAAAAGGTCTTCCTTGAATGTAATATTCAGATTTTTTTATGCTTAAAATATTTCTTTTGGTTATTTTTATTTGTATTTATTTATCTATCTTTGTCTGGATCTAATATCTTTCTGATAAAAACAAACAAACAAAAAACATGACACTCCCTGGCTGTGACTTACACATAGCATGACTCCATCCACTCCCAAGAAAAGGCAACAAAGGGAATTCAAGGCTACCCCAGCAACTGTTTTAGCAATGCACAAAATATATAGGTTGGCAAGAGAGAGCTCACTAGAAACTGAAAACTAATATTCAACTAATACCAGTATAGGACTGCCTACCCTCCTCAGAAAATCAATGTTCCAGAAACAGCTTCCTTACAAAAAAGGGGCAAAAAAGGTAGATTTTAGGAACTCCTAATGAATAGAATCATCAGCAAATTGAATAAATGTGAACAAACGGAGCAGATAAATTTGTTTGATTCAGAGTTTAAATGACAGATGCAATGCAATCTTTCCCAGGAAGCTTAAAGGTTTTAGTACAGTAATTATAGAAACTAAGATAAGACAGAGCATAATCTGATTCTAAGAGGCAGCAGGACTGTATGCAGGAGAAGCACTTACCACCATCTTATTTTTGGACACCCAGCAGTCAGCGGGGAAGTCCTGCAACATGGGCACCAAAAACTGCAGGCAGCCATCCCAGTGACACAGCAACAGCATCATGCCAATCAGATTGACTATCCGCACCATAGCACTGGCCAGGTCATAGGTCATGTGGAAGATCTGAAGAGTGGGAGAGGCAGAAAATCAGGAAATGGGTTAGAGTGATGACTCAACACACTGACTATCAAATCCCTGAAATCTCTCCAGACTTCAAAAGGCATACACAGATTTCCTCAAGGGAGATTTTTCATTGTCCAGAAGCTGTGCAATGACCTCTGGGTCTGTGCTCTGCCCCTGTCATGCTCATGGCTTCTGGTATTAGAATCAGGCAGCATGTACTTAGCCTGCATGAAAAAAAACAGCTTGTTAGATTGCGCTGAGATGAGCTGGTGGATGCAGATGTTGCTGTTGTGCGTCCACTGGGAATGGTTAGCAAACTGGGACCAGAGCTTTACCTTGCAGTACTACTGAATCACTCTTATTAGCCACTCAGCCAAACACAATAATGGTACAAGTAGAGGTGGCTGCGCACCTGGGGTGAGAGTGTTCACTGGGTTTGTTAATCCTTATGATAAACATGCTCATAAGGCACGGCAGGTCTTCTAGGCTGGTGTAGACTTTAATGGCCTCAACCATTCAAAGGCTTTTAATCCCATTGAAGACCACGGTGTGCACTGCTAACCACTCTGCTTCTTATTAAAATCCGCTCTGTGCCATTAAAGGGCTTGTGAGTGAGAGGGGATATTCCATCTTCACTTTGTTGCTCAGCAGTAGGTGATGATGAAGAAGGGAGGGGAAGGCATCCTTGTCACCAGAGTTTAATCTTCCTTCTTGTTCTCAAATCACTGGGTGTGTTTGTTTTTCTGCTTCCAACACAATGCCTGTAAGTGTGTGTGCCTCTTTGGATGTTACTCTGTGCTTGTGTGAAGGAAAAAGGCTGGCAGGGACTGATGTCGTGTTTGGAGGCTGCTGCACCATCAAATCACATCAGATTTAGTTCTGTCAACAGAATAGCATGAAGCCAGAGTTATGGTGAAGACATACGTGCCTCTCAGAATGGTAGGAGACATCCTCACTCAAGCTCTCTTTATCCATGTGTCCACTTACAGATTGAGATACTGAAACTCAGAGTGTCCCTCTTCAAGTCTGTTCCTTTTCTCCCGGAGCTCCTGTTCAAAACGTTTAGACTTGAGCAATTATATGCATCACCTGGCTGAAAACACTGACCTGGTAGAACATTTTCTTGCTTAACACTGAAATCCTCTCATTTTCCACAGTCTCTTCATATGCACATATAAATTGGTAGCTCTTATTTGTTTTCTTTAAGTAGCCAGCAAGCCTATTCATAAAAACAACAATAAATAAGTTATATTGGCTAATAAGTGATGTTGTGTGATGTTGAAATTCCTAATGGTACTTTAATCCCATTCCATAACATTAAAGTGTAAAATCCCCAGTGGTATATTCATAAATGGTATATTCATAAATTATCATAAATTATTATAAATCTCTTGCATGAAGTCCAATACTTTTTTTATTGTCAACTCACATTTTCTGACAGGCAAAGGAAGCCTTATAAAACACAGTATAAGCCACCTGGGACAGTATGAATAACTTGCTCAGATACGTGCAAATTTAAGCACAGCTAATACCAAGATATTCAAATTGACAGAGACATAAAGCAGCATTTAAAAAAATAAAAAAAAATAATCAATTATTAACTGCAAGAGAAAGCATTGTATTTAGCTAATGGCTATTTCTGAAACCTTAAGGGGAGGAATGCATTTCATGTCAAAAGTCTTAAAGAGGCTAAAATGTAAAAATGTATTGTATGTTTTTTGTTTTTTTGTTTTTTTTTTGCAAATGTTCTGCAATGCAACAAAGCACAAAGTCCACACCAAAGGAGGTGCACTCCAAGACAACAAACACTGCTCTTGAACTGCCTAAAACACCTTGTTAGTAGACCAGACTTTTTTTCTGGAGCTTTAAGATACCACTGTGAAACACACTTGCATTATTGCTGCTCAGTGCCTTTTCTGGCAAACCTTCAAACAAAAAACGAGAAGCTGCATGTATTCCACCATTTTCATGCATTCTGCTGTCTAATTAGAAAGACTCTGGATTGTGTGGGAAAAGAGATTCAAGACATTGTGCTGTTTCAAACTTTGTCTGTGGAAGATCATCACACATGTAAATTTCCTGCAAAGACATGGTCTTAAACCTTCTTGATTAGTGGCTTCTGTCTGATGACGCTACGGTTATAAAACCAAGATTCTATTACAGGAAAGTGACAATGGAGCGGTTTTATGGGTGCACAAGTTGACTCTTAATGGGTTGCTTTTCAAATGCAACTCCTAATGTGTTTATCAGCTTACAAAAAAAAGAATGCCAGCAGCTGTTTTGGAAATTGGTAGGTAATTGTCAATA
>JBBBVU010000009.1:6441090-6454028 GCA_037177055.1 Atherinosoma microstoma
CATTAATTTGAGTCAGGTGTGTTGGAGCAGAGATACATAGAAAACCTGCAGGATTCTGGCCCTCGAGGACCGGAGTTCGACACCCCTGGTTTAGAGCATGGGTGAGGCAAAACAACTCACATGTACTTTTGTGGAAGGCTAAGAAGTCTCAGCCTTCACTTACAATGTAGATCATCAATTACACACCAGAAACAAACGCTGTCCCCAATGTCAGCTTTGGTTTAATGAACTTTAAAAATTAACTCAGTGTAAAGGCAAGAGCTAATATACCCAGCAAATTAGTCCCATCAGACAAGATATTCAGAGGAGGAAATGCACACTTTGTTGCCAGTAATTACATTTCCTTATCAATAATCATAATGGTTATGTTCATACTCATACCCGAGTGTTTTCCAGCATACAGCCTGGCTGACATTTATGTGCCGAGTCACACTGTTAATGATGCTTATCCGTCACATTACGAAACAGTGTTTGCACATTTATCTTTAAAACTGCGTCACAGCTCTGGAGGCCTCTGTGCATTCCTTACTGCCGTATCAGCATTCATCCATTGAAGAATCTAACTAAACACTCTGCGTACGCTTAGCACTGACCCCTGCTTTCTGCAGCCTAAAGTCATTAGCCACCACTTTGCTCATCTCATTATTACTAAAAGAAACGCTGTAACTGCAATCAGTGTATCCCAGATTTACTCCTGCTATAGTTGCCATGTTTCCAAAGAACCAAGACAAGCTACAGGAGGAGGGTGTGAGCATGAATGGCACCTTAATGACCATGAAGCCACAATGCTTCTTTGTTACTAAGTAACCCCAGAGAAGCTCGCGGCTGCTACATAATACTATGGCCACAGTAACAGCAGCTGTGTTCAATGCAGAATAAAGACATTTCTTCAAAATGAAGAAGGATGGTGGTGGGAATGATATAATTTGCCTTTACTTTGTTGTCTCAAGGACTGGGTGGCTAGGAGTAATAATTCCATCAAAGAATTCTGCATCATGTCAAAGATAAAGGTTTTATGATGATGTGAAGCAATCTGACTAAGAGAGTTATTTCTGATAACTGGGGTAATATTAGGCCCCATTTCCAACGAGGGTCCGGCTCGGAACAGTTTAGTGTTTTTTGCGTTTCCACAGAAAAACTGCGAATGGTACCAGACTATTAAACCTTTTTGAGACCCTTCCATTGGGGGTCCCAGCAAGAAATGTTCATTTTTTTAAAAACCAAACTAAAAACTCACCTTTTTAACCTGGATTGTATTTTAAGCGATATTTGTTTCCAACTTAATTTTGCTTTTTAAAGTATTTCAATAAGTATTTTTTTCTATTTTTCGATGTATTTGGTAATTTCTTTACTTGATTTATCCGCTTTAATTGATTAATTTTTCATTTATTTTATCCCATTATATTCAATTTTAATGTTTATTTCATTTTATTTTACCTGGAGACCTGGAGAAAGAACTGGTCCAAATGAGAGAGCTGATCAGCCAACAGCTGTGCCAGCCCACCACAGCTCTGCCTGACCCATGTCCCATCAGGACAGAGCTGGACATGCTGTGGTAGGACAGGGACAGCTACGGCTCTGACAGAGGAGGTCAAGGAGCTCGGAGGAGAGAGAGAGAAGAGTACAGGAGAACACTCACCACTCTGTCAGAACAGCTTCAGAAGAGAAGTAGAGCTACACAAGACCTGGATGAACAACTAGACTTACATCCAGACCACAACCAGGACCCCGTGAGCACCCAGGATTCACCAATTCAAGAATCTTCCTCCACATCCATCCCACCCATCTTACAGACCAACACCAACCCTCATTCCACCAGACCGGCGCACCACTTTCCCCAGCACCAGAGTCATCATATCCACTCTGCTCCCAAGGAAAGACTTCCACCCTGACACCATCCACAGGATCAACAGCTGCCTGTCCAGAGACTTTGCACGGCGACCCAATGTCCACCTAACCCACCACCCAACCCTGGACATCAGCTGTCTCTACAAACACGTCCATCTGTTTAAAAGCATAGTCCCCATCTTTGCCCAAACACTGAAAAAAGCCACTCTCAACAGAGGTCAATCCAAGGCCCGCAGGAAGAGCACATTACCCCACAACCCACCCAGAACACAGAGACATCCTCAAGCAACATCCAGACCAACACACTGGAGAGACCACCCTTAACCCCACAGACATCCCATCCCAATCAGACCCCCACCAAGGCAACCGTGATCCCCCTCAAGCCAGACCACAGCCACTCCTATCCCTAAGGCCCACCCCAACCACAGCGATCAGAGCCACACCCTGGACCACTGACTTACGCGCAGATGATCCGGGGGAAAACCTAGCCAACCTTAACCACCACACAATGAGTTGAAGGACATACAGCAGATGCTTAGCCTGCTCTGCCCTCATCTCATTGGACGGGTACCAAAATAGACTCTGTATGAACTCTTATTAGGAGTACTTCTTGTCCTCATACAGTAAAAAAAAAAAAAAAAAAAGACATGTATAATGTAAATAAGTATTGACAATTTAATATTCTGGTTATTAGATTGTTAGCTTTATAAGATATATATACTCTTAAATTATTTACTTTGATTTATTAGTTTTTCTTATTTTGATCACCAAATGCAACCTTTTAAGCTTAAATATAATAAAGAAAATCTTTTACTATTTCTTGTTTCAATGTTCAGGGTCTGAGATCTTCTGCTCTTGGTCTTAAGAGCAGGACTCCAGACTTTATTAAGGAGTTAGAAAATGCATATGTGTTTATACTACAAGAGACTTGGTGTAGAGGAGATGTCTCCACAGGTTGTCCCTCAGGTTACATGGAAATAATGTCCCCCTCCACCAAACTAAAGGGGGTAACACAAGGAAGAGATTCGGGAGGAATGCTGATTTGGAATAAGGCAAACCTCGCACATTACATTGAATTAATCAAAAAAGAGGAATTCACAATTTGGCTCAAAATAAAAAAAGATGTTATCAACCCAGATAAAGATGTATTCCTTTGTGCAACATATATCCCCCCATCACAATCCCCTTACTTTAATGAAGACAGTTTCTCCATTCTCCAGGATGAGATTAGTTACTTTCAGACCCAGGGAAATGTACTGATCTGAAGAGAGCTTAATGCCAGGACTGGTACAGAACCAGATTTTATTTGCACACAGGGAGACAAACATATACCTGGTCAAATTTATGTCTCCCCCACTTCACTCCCTCAAAGAAATAACTTGGAAAAAACACTTAATAAAAATGGGCAGCAGCTGTTGCAGCTTTGCCGAACATTGGGTCTGTACATGGTCAACGGTCGGCTTAGAGCGGACTCATTTGGTCTTTACACTCTTAGCTCTCCTCTCGGCAACAGCAAAGTAGACTAAGGCATGATCGACCAAGACCCCTTCTACCAGAGAGATTTAGACTATTTTCTTTCCACCTCATCTCCCCTCTGTCAGGACAGCCTCAGAAAGGCTGTACAGGACATTTACAACATATTTGACCATGTGGCAGACTTATCCAGTCTGAAAAAGTCCCAGCACCACAGACCGAAAGACCAAACCAATGAAGAGTGGTTTGACACAAAGTGAAAATAACTACTAATAACTATCAGAAATCTATCAAACCAAAAACACAGACATGCTGAGCTCCGCCTCCATTACTGGGAAACACAGAGCATAAAAAAAAAACCTCAGAACAAAAAAAGTTGTCTCAGCTTTGTCCACAAAGACAGGTGGAGACAATAACACACTTCCTGCTGCACTGCAGCAAATATGAAAATATAAGAACAAAGTTCTTCTCAAAAATAAAAAATGTAGTTGGTGACTTTGATTCTCTACCTGACCAAAGCAAAATGAAACACATCCTTGGAGATAATCTGTTCTCTCCAAGGATGCATTTCATTTTGCTTTGGTCAGGTAGAGAAGTGTGTAAGTCAGCAGCCGCTAAATATGTCAGGTTATGTCAAAACCTGAGGGACAACACCTGACACCTGTTTATATTCAGTAGTTAAAACACACAGTCTGCTTTTCATGTTGTCAGTGTATACCATATGTTTGAATGTTTACCTGTTATTTTGTATTTATATATGTTTTGTTCCTTTTTGTATACTTTTCTAACTGTTAATATTATACCTTATTTGTAATATTGTAATGGCTTTGGCAATATTGTAGCTCTACAGTCATGCCAATAAAGCTTATATCTGGCTTATTTTGTTGTTTCTGTAAAGTACTTTGAGCAATAAACTTGTATAAAACCTGTTGTATAATTAAAATCTGATTCTTTCATGAGATTAATTTCCCAGAAATGGTCAATTACGAGAGAGGAAATCTTACCTGGAAGGTGCCACACCTACTAAGTTTGGTCCCAAACCCCTGAAGAGAGACCGAGGACCTTCTTTCTCCAATATCAATCTGAATCCAAAACACACAAATACATATGTTTATGATTCCACCATCATGTTGCGTCATATTTTTAACTAATATTTCTTGAATAGTGGTGGTCTGTATAAGACAACTTCTGAAATTACATTTCTTATTTTAACTGTTTCTGTTTGCCTCAAAAGAAAAGACTCTGTAATAACTGGTCTGTTTAATTATTTTTTTGTTTTTCTTTTCCCCTCACAAGCACCTGCATCAAACCAAAGTATAAACTCTGTCCAAGTGTCAGAGGAACTTTGGCCTACATTCACACCCCTAAGTGAGCCAGGGATCTTGGAATACAAAAATAGTCAGTCCAACACTTCTGGACAGTCAGTTGTAGGGGAAGGTTAAGCGGACGAATAATGAACACTATGTTTCTTTTCATTCCCGTGGAGCAGATCTAATTTCTTTCAATATCACAAATGGTAATCTACGTGAATAAAGATTTGCCTTAGTAGACATTAAATAGGAAAAGCCTCATCATAACAGATACAAAGAGTCCCGGTAAGTCTCTAAATTAATCAATAACAAAGATCCTTCACTATGGTCATTTTTGCTGGATTTCTTTGGTTATAGCAAAAAAATTAGCAAGATATTATTGTGTACTATGGCTCGCCAGCCTGTAAAGTATGACATAATAATTTGCAGTGAAAGGTTGAAACAAATTAAATATGTTTCAACACCTGCAGGATAACCATCTGGCTTTACAAGTGCACAGTAACTTATGTAAATTATGTTAATGTTTAACTAATGTCACATTGAAATGAAATGTTTTCAAGTCATTTACAATTTTGTAATTGTGTGTGACTTTGTTTGGGCTTACAGTGCAATGTTCATCAGTAATGTCTCACTATACAGATGAGAAAAAGTTTTGCTGTTCAAACATGATTAAGTTCAGGTAGAGGGCTGTAGCCTTTTATTTCTGTTTACCCAGAGAGATATTCTGAGTTAATATGTCAGATTTATTTATTATTTACAGAGCAGAGGGGATTATTTTGGTTACTTGATATTGTTGCTGTATTATTTTGTTATGTTGGCACCAAAAGATAGAAATAAATTCAACTTAAAGACTGTTGATGTGATTTTACACATTTATAGTGTTGGGACATTATTTGACGCATAATAGTCATAATCGTGACTCCGACAATCATTGTACCATGAAAATCTAAAATCGTGACATCCATAGTATCAAATCTACAAAGATAAAGATGAATAATAACAGAGTTTGTATGGACTGACATGTGGTTTAGTTTGCCCAAAAAGTTGGGTTTCAGTGAGTGGTTAGCCTTGTTTTGAGGATACTGGTCACTCAAAACGATGATAATCACCACAACATGGTTAAGACGGAGTACAAGAACCATGAGTCTACAACAAGACCTTTCTTAGAGGGCCTAGACCAAAAGCTACACACATCACCAGCTCAACCCACTTTACTTGGAGCTCTTATAATGACAATAAGATGTATGTTATAATATAGACAAATATATTGTATCTATGACCACATTGTATTTGAGTACCCACTTGAGACAGTGCAGGGGGCCTGGCGGGGTCACACGGGCCACACTGGCTCCATTGACGGTACTGAGCTGAACCTCAGACACATAGAGGGTTATGGAGGATGACTGCAGACGAGTCTTCACAACTTCCAGTGGACAGGTCAATATGGCTCCGACTGTGCCCCCACATCTGGCAATGAATACAGAGATGGAAAAGGTGGAGGTGAGTCAGCAAGCATTATCTGGATCTCAGCTGACAGACAAAGACTGAAACCAAGTGTTCCTTAGTTCATTTGGAAAAAATATGTGTGGAAAGCATTGCATAAGTGAATTAAGCGATGGTGTGTTTAATGGAATTCTACACATGCCTGGCATGTAGACAAAAAAATATACAGCCTGGCAAGAGAGAACCAGTTAGGAATTGTTTGTGTTTCATTGAGATTAACGGGAAGTTTAGTGCCACACTATTCCAAACTCAGGTATATATGCATCTCTCCTTTGATAACACATGTAAGGCACAGAAAATTTGTATGAAATATCGACAAATACATAATACACAATCCTTCATCTTTTTCGGTACTATGAACTCTAAATTTTTTTTTTTTTTTTTAATAAATCTGCCCAGGTGTTTTCCAGTTGCCTGCATGGTCACAAAATCTAAAAGACTGATAAAGAACGAGCACAAAAACCTTACGTACACAGTGTACACGAATAAGCTGATCCTGGCTGGGCCACATTAGGCTGGGCAGTGCTGGGCAGGGCCAGATTAGAGGATATCAAAAGCAAGGGGCACCACAGTTATCTATAGTTTAAAGTTAATTTTCAATCCGTAGCAAGCACAGACAGTAAGTCTTGTCAAAACAGCCTGTAGCGAAGGACATCCAGGTACTCACTGTACATACCTTAAGGAAAACAGCAAAGTCATAGCATGCATGAATGAGTTCAAGTTGCAGTGAAAGATTTCCTGCTGTTCTCCTCCATATCTAATATTACTTAGGACTATTAATGTGAGAAAGATGCACATGAAGAATACAAATACCTAACATGTCTCAGATTATAAAAGAATATATATTTTACATTTTTGCTCATCAACAATCAGAATTGCTAATTTCGTTGTCTGTTCAAACACAACGTGCTGATTTACTCATTTACTAAGGTTGTGGGCACAGTTTTACAAATGTTGCGGCATCACACCCCTACTGTAAAACTTGCAGATTAAAATTAACCTAATTTGATCAAAATACATAACCTTTCCATTACTAGAGGGAGATGGCACAGCAAGACACAGTTCAGATATTGCATCAGGCAGATCTAAGCGTATAGATTTGACTGCGGATCCTAAATTCTGTTTTACCGAATGACCTTTACAGGCGCTCTGCACGCGCTTATTTTCACGAACATATGGCCCATACAGATGGCACCGATACAACAGCAACACAGATTGCTTGATTATTGCTAAAATTGAGCTTTTGAAGCAAAAAAAAAAAAAAAACTCCAAACAAAAACATAAGACTGTTAGTGGGCACGTAATATGTCAGCAAACCAGCCATTTCATTCATACATTGAAGTGTCATTGAAATGTGAACTCTTACGAGCACATACATGGACAGGCAATGTCCGGCAAGCTGGTGCTAAAGTTAATCTTTGTTTTATGATTACGACACAAATAAAGGTCACAAACCAATGAGTAAAACACAAAAATATCCCGTTATGAGTAGCTTGACAGGATAGCAACAACTGTTAGCATTAAGCATGCAGCTAGCTAGCCTAGCTTTTTCATGTAAGAGACTCAAGAACATACTCACCCTCCTGCAAACAGATGAACTAAGGTATCTCTTTGACTCATTGTGTATCATATTCGGGAACCGTCCGCAGGACACCACACGGGGACAACAGGAGTCAGGGGATGAGGGGACAGGGGAATTGCAACCCCAAAACACCAAATAAATAATACTCTATACGTGTGTTGCAGTGGGGGTCAGCAGCGTGTAAAGAAACGAGGGTATATAACAGCTAGCTCGCGGTAGCTGACAAGGCTAACGGGTTTCCGGTGGTAAAGGTAGATGTCAGAGCACCAGCTTTAGCGTCTTCTCCCTTTGAAACAAAATAATGCTTCACTACAGTGTTTGTAACTGTAATGTTGTCGATTAATTCCAGTCTTGGAGCAATAAGAGCGACTGCCGACTCCTTCTGACCTTCTCACGTTGACGTGTTTTGCTCTCTGAATGCTCTGCAGGTCAGGTCGCAATGTTTATCGTCGAATGGGAAACCGCAAAACAGAGACGCTGATTGGCTAATAGATCCATTGGTCCCGCCTCCATCACTTCTCCTTCACGTGATAACGCTTTTTTCTTTTTTGAAGGGCAAAGATCATCCATTGACAGGTCGCAATGGGACTGAGGAATGTTTTGAGTTGACATGACTAAAAGAAAGAAGAAATGTGACTTTCCTTCATTTTGGTTAAGTTACACTGAAAACGGATCTTAATAAAAATGTTCCGATGGCTCCAGCTGAAAACTGCTGTGTTACATAACTAGTTACTGCTGCAAATGCCAGTATTTGTAGAAGAAACTGTATCCTGCTTTATTTTCCAAAGAAAATGAGTTAGATTTTCTTTAAATAACAGCAGAGAGGAAAGGGAAACATGTTGCATATAAAGCCCTAAGACCAAAAGAGTTGGGATGCTGTGTAAAATGTAAATAAATACAGAATCCATTGATTTATAAATCTCATAAACTCATATTTTATTCCCAATAGAACATATAAAATGTATCATATGTTGAACTAAAAAATTTTACCATTTCATGAAAATATGAGCTCATTTTGAATCTGATGGCAACAACAAAAGTAGTCCCAGGGTTATGTTTAGCATTGTGTAGCATCCCCTCTTTTTTTTAAAAACAGCCTGTAAACATCTGGGAATTGAGGAGAGCAGTTGCTGGAGTTTTTAGAGAGGAATATTATCCTATTCTGGTCTGATGCAGGATTCTAGCTGCTGGATAACAAGCTGGATGCTCCCTCTCCTCTTTATTCTGCAGGACATGGCATCCATGGTTTCCAAAAAAGATCCATCTGACCACAGAACTGACCACAGTTTTCCACTTTGCCTCAGATACGATGCCTTTTAATGAGCTGTGGTTCAGAGGGAACAGCAGTATTTCAGGATCACGCTCACATATGGCTGATTCTTTGCATGATAGAGCTTTAACCTGCATATGTGGATTTCAGGGTGAATTGTGTTCACAGACAGTGATTTCTGGAAGTGTTCCAGAGTCAATGTAGTGATTTCGAGAAGAAAATTATGTCTGTTTTCAATGCAGTACTCCCAGGATCATGAGCATCCAGTTTTGACCTTCTGCCTTGTCCCATGTTCACAGAGATTCTTTATAATTCCCCTGAATCTTTTGATGATATTATATACTAAAGATGGTGGGATCTTCAAAGTTTTCATAATTTTACATTTTGGAACATTTTTCTGAAATTGATGCAGTTTTTTTCAGGTTCATGAATTTCTGCCAACTTTTTAATCTGAGAGACTCTGCCTCTCTGAAATTCTCCTTTTAATCCCAGTCATGTTACTGACCTCTTGCCAGTTAACCCAATTAGTTGTCAAACACTCCTAAAGTTGCTTTTGATATATGGTAATTACTTTTCCAGCCTTTTGTTGCCCATGTTCCAACTTTTTAGAGATGTGTTGCTGCTATCATATTCAAAATGAGCTCATATTTTCCATGAAATGGTAAACTGTCTCAGTTTCAACATCTGATTTGTTGCTTGTGTTCTATTGGGATTAAAATATGGGTTTATGAGATTTGCAAATAATTGCATTCTGTTTTTATTAACATTTTGAAGAGCATCAACTTTTTTGGAACTGGGGTTATGATTTGCTGATAAACATTTTCCTATGGTTAATTTATGCTTTGTTGTTAAGATAATGGGACATAAATGCATACAATATAACAAGCTCATAGAAGAAAAACACAATAATTCAGTCGTAGAAGCATTCAAATGCACCAACTGTATTACGTAACGCAACCAGTCAACATAACAAACATTTAAAAATAAACCACTAATTGTTATAGCTTACGTTTCAAATGCAAGATAAAATAAATTTAGGCACGAAACACTTTTTTGCAAATGTGATCTTTACAAACTCATTAAACCTTAGACCATTTTGGTGTATTCGACCTAAATACAAAGGTGGTTCTTTGTATATTGACTGAGAGCAAGTATGAAAGAAGGAAGAAAAAGAGGGAGGAACATAACTGAGGCTAGAGACTCGAGTGCTTACAGAAAATGAGGTTTTCCAATTTGGCCTGCAGAATAAAATCCATACGCCACTCAATTTCATAATAACACGTGCCTTTTAAGTAATTGAGATCATGTGCCACTATTTTTCATGTAATCATGTTTCTGCCTGAAGGGCAAAAGGCCTTGAGAGTTGTTGGAGTTACCGTAGTAGTTTAGACGTTTTGCTTGTATTTTTTAGGGACAATCTTAGTCTTTTTGCAGTCAAAAATTGCAGTTATACTCTTACAGTATAGTTACCATTACATACTATCAATGAACATGACATGTAATTGATTTTTATGGAATACATGCAAATCCAAAGAAAGAAAATGAATGTCTAGCTAACCTACTGCTCTTCTTATTCCTCAAAAGATCATATAATTTAAGGCCATACCATAACATTTAAACCCAAATAATCTTTTATCAGCAGCTTTCCCAGGGTAGTATTATTATTCTGAGTGATCCTTCTTTCTGTCCTATCAAGGCCAGTTAAGGCAGATGGCCATCCTTCCTAAATCTGGAGATTTCTTTCTGTTAAAAGGGAATTTTTCTCTCCACTGTGCCTTCAAATACTTGGAATTGAAGGAATTGATTCCAAAAGAAGATTTGAGGAGAGTAGTTTGTTTCCTAAGCTTGGTAACCTTTTCTGAAGTTGCATTATTAACACAATTCTAATGAACTGGTCAAATCTGACTAATAATGAATTGAATTATAATTGGATTACAATGAAAATGACTGAACTGGATCTTAATTGCATAGAACTTTATTGCATCTTCAAGGTTCAGTCCAATTCAATGTAGTGTTTGTAAAAGAGATCCAGTGGACATTTAGCAGTAAAAAAACAAACAAACAAAGAAAAAAGTTTTATTTGTTTCATTTAGAATTTCATTCCAAAGTATTAACAATGTGATCTGAAAATTTTGTTACAGTCAAACTTAGCTTGACATTGCAATTTGTCAAAAAGTTTAGATTCTTGCCCTCTTGAAAAGCTTCGTAAAAGCAGGGAGTTAACATAGATTGTTGTCCTCAAAGCCTTCCAGTTACATTGGCTTCCTTAATAAGCGGTTTGGTCTCATGTTCCCTGGATAGCGTGCAAGCCATTGATCAACCAGTCTAACCAATATCCTGCTCATTTTTCCTAGCACCGGGGCATAACCCCTGATGCTAATACAAAGCAAGGTATTCTGTACGCGTAGGTGTTTATTACTGCCTAGTATGCAACCTGCTTTCATAAGCCCTTTTTATACTGCTAAATAAATAAATAAAGCCCACTAACACTGTCTGGGTTTTTAGTGCAAACTGAAATTGGTTAATCTGCTTCCAGTCTTGTATCTAATGAGCCTGCAGTAGTCACAGGTTTCCACTGGATTTGGTTCAGCACAGCATGAGGGTATCAAAACACCTGGGTGTGCACATTCAGATTTAATGACGGTTCTAGGTTGGAGGCTACAAGAGTAACAACAGGTTACTTTTATTCATTCATTTTCTGTACCGCTTAATCCATGCAAGGTGGGCTGGAGTCTATCCCAGCAATTATCAGGCGAGAGGCAGGGTACACCCTGGACAGGTTGCCAGTCCATTGCAGGGCCAACACAGAGAGACAAACAACCATTCACACACTCACTCACTCCTAGGGGGAATTTAGGGGTTCCTTTTTAAAAATTAAATTAAAAGGTAAAATTGAAATTAAAAGGTTAATTTTAATTTAAAGAAATTCACCCACCATTACATCTGGTTCTAACACTAACAACTGTGTAAACAAAGAGAGATAAGATAGTCAGTTTTACAGCTGTCTGTAATACAGCTGCCATCTCACTCGGTTCCACTGTGTAGGGCCAATGTCTGTACTCCAATCAAAATTGATAAGACAACCTAATTATCAGAAAAAAAAGATAATTTTTCTGATAAAAAACAGAGCACAATGGTTTTGCTTACAGCATTACATTGTACACTTCAGTGGGCTTCACAACTGGCAAGATCTATAGCTGAATACATTTAATTAAATTCAGCTTTATTTGTATATCGCCAATTCACAACAGAGTCATCTCAAAGCACCTTTACAGACAGTCTAGTTCAATATATTTCATTGTTGTCCAATTATTATCAAATTAAAACAAATCCATTATATCAGCCACATTAGTCAGATTCATAAAAACTAATGACCTAGCTAAGGTAACCAACAGATTGCACCAAATCTTCAATTCAGTCCCCCATCCTGAGCATGCATTGGCTGGTGGGCGACAGTGGAAAGGAAAAAAACTCCCTTTTAATACGTACTTTTTTGTTTCTTCTATTGTCTGAATAGAAGAAACAAAAAAGTATGTATTCAAGATTGAAGACAAAATTAAAATTTTTGAGGTGTCCCTTTTAATAGGAAAGAAAACCTCCAGCAGGAAGGACGGCCATCTGCCTCAACTGGTTGGGGGTGGAGAGCACAGGACAGGGTGATCAACAGCACCATAACTCTCACAGCAAGAGAATCCTGCTGAAAGAGAAAAAGAAAAACTTAAATTAATGACAGTAATGTCATATATTTATATTGTACTGAAGAATAAAGAGCAAAAAGATAGAAATGGAGTGCACCATGGGACATCCCCCAGCAGACAAAGCCTATAGCAGCATAACTAAAGGGATCACCAGGCCAGTCCTAACTAAGATTTATCAATCAGAATCAGAATCAGAATGTACTTTAATTATCCCAGACTGGGAAATTTCAATGCTACAGCAGAAATACACACAT
>JBBBVU010000009.1:6498729-6509646 GCA_037177055.1 Atherinosoma microstoma
TTTATCGTTTTATTGTTCCTGTTTTTATTTTTGCACTTTATTTTATTTCTATAATGTGTTCAGCACTTTGTTTCAATTAACGTTGTGTTAAAGTGCTTTATAAATAAAGTTGAGTTGAGTTGAGTTGATAGATCTGGCCCAAAAAGTATAAAAGTTAGAAATTTTACAAAAGTCATTGCATACATCTCCTGAATGTGCTGAAGAGTTTAATTCTGGATGGTTGAAGTGACAAAAAATTGTGGGTGGAGTAGGCAACCAAAATTTGGCAGAATAATAATAATAAGGAATAATAAAAAGAAACAGGAACTCAATAGTGTGAATGTGTAATCGCATTCACACTATTGAGCTTTACTGTCACCTAGTGCCTGGATTTAGTATTTTCCATTAGGCTGACATGCACTGATGCATAAAAGTTAAATTAGCATACTGTATATGCAACAATACCTCAACAATACATGTTGCAACAATACAGTATATGTTGCGATCACATAGTATTTTGTTGCATACATACTGAAACATGACTTTTCTATCACACACATTGATATACTGGGTTGGTTTGTCTCAAATACTCTGACTTCTGGACTAGTCAATGTCCCATGCATTCACCCTCTAAAGCCACATATTGGTGCCTTGAAATTCAGCAAAATGCAACATTAAAGTAGTACAATGTAACTTTCTAACCTTAAAAATATTTGGTTTTGATGGTACAGTGTATTTGTTATGTACATTTCTAGAGCTGTTGTCCTGTAAGCGTCCAGAGGCTGAAAAAACCCACTTCACACCTTTTTTTCCCAGGGATGCTCCATCACCTTACAGCAGCATTTTACTTTACAGCACTGCATCACATGCCAGCAACTGAATATCAACATACTAGATATTTTGAATGTGCACCATGGCTGATATATTAAAGAAACACGAGAGGACATTATTGGAGAAAGCGGGGAAAACGAAGAGAGAGTGATAGAGCAAGAGATAAAACCTCAGACTGACTTTTACTGGCTGGAGAGAATTCAGAGAAGAGACGAGATGGATGCTGAATCAGCCGTTGTTAGGGGGGGGCGCGCCTCACAGAGAAAAATCAGCCAAACTTCAGTTGTGCACCATTTAACTTAGATGGAGTAAATTTTCTCAGTGATACAGACTTGCTTAACCTTTTACTGTTTCCACAAAAAAAAAAAGCAAGAGAAATATGTTTTTTTTTTTTTTTTTTTAGAAAATGGTAAATATAGTAACAGTAGTGAAATGGTCAAAACTTGAATCCGTAATGATATAATAAACACATCCTTTTGGCATTACATACTCAAACCTAGTCATAGAAATGTCTCAGGCAGGTTTATTAGTACTTATAGTCACTGAAAAACGAGCTCTAACACACAGTAAAGCAAGCTGTTAAAGGGTTAATGTCTCCTTCCAACAGCCAAACAAAATTACTCCATCAGAATAACGAAATAAATAAATAAACTGTTAATTGTATCATGCTTCAAACATTTTTCGTCACAGATTTCTTATCTGCGGGACTGTGTTGCTTCTGTGAATCTGATTTCATAGCGACAGTACAGGCGGTCTTATCGCTGCGTGGAAGAAAAGAAAAGGGGAAAATATGAACTTTAAACTCTTGTCAGCTGATTCCAGCTGAAACTGCAACATGGGGCCCTGGCTAAGCAGGACTAGAAATGCCACACTGTACTTTCCTCAAAAAGAAACAACATACATCATCCTCAACATTTTACTGTATTTTTCTTGTTTGTTCTCCATTTAAGCTGATTAATTTAACCTTCACCTCAGGGAGGAAAAAAAAAGGAACACATAATCTAAAAAAGTCTGAAAGCAGATGGAACTGAACAGGCTGCTTGCCAAAAGGTGGCTTTTCTGGTTCCGCAACAGAAAGGGGTTTGGTGCAGAGAGAGAGGCTGGCTGGTAAGGCCGGGCTGAGTTCAGGAATGTCAGCATATCACTGGGTGTGTAGAGACAGAAACACAGAGAGAGAGAGAACAAAACAGAGGAGGGACAAAGAGCAGGAGAGAGAGAGTCATAAATGCAATAATTACAGTTCAGTCAGAAATAGGCTTTACTCTCTTCTGCTTCCACAGGCTGCCACACTGCTGATCCACTAACAGGAAGGAGAGAGGATCCAAGGAAACCCTTCTCTAACTTTGGATTACTTAGTTCTACTGCACACATCACCAAGAATTTCTATTTCAACAGAATTCCCATTCCTAGCCATGGATTTGGTCCTGGATTTTGGCTAAATATGACAAACCAACCAGTTTCCTCAAAGTCAAACAAATTTTTCATTTATTTGACACTGTCCTTACCTCATATTTATGGGGAAAAAAAAGGAAGAAGAGTCATTTGCCATGGCTGTGACAGCCCTGTTCAGGGGCAAGTGGGGACAAAAGTCACAGGAAACCCCAGACAAGCATAGAGAAGCAAGCACGGCTCAAACCATCCATCAGGATGACGACGATGAGGATGAATCCAGCACCGGCTTCACCAGAGAGCCAATTCGCAGGAACTCACGTTTTTACCGGTCAATGAGAAAGAAGAGGCTGGCTGCATCTGAGCAACCTGAAAGTAAGAAAACATGCAACCCATGCTACAACTGTCATCTGGCAATTCATTTAACAGCTACTGCACCTTAACTTTGAGGGTCAACTTAATTGATATTTATGAAGACTGCTCTACCCCTAAAACAAAAGACTTAGTTAGCAAATTGTCTTATTATCGATATAGTTCATATTAAAAGATAAACAAAAGCTGGGTAGCTCCTATTCTTCAGTAGAAATCAACCTGAGGAACAGGTTCTGTCTGAATGGAGCACAGTCCTGTATAGAAGCTATACTCAATTCAGCTTCAGTTTAGGAGGTGAAAGCAAACAAAAACCTTGGATTTATGTGCTAACATCAAAACATCTGACAGTAAAATGAAAACATGGTGAAAATCTTAACATCCTGCTTTCAACTCACTGATCACAGATTTAAATTAATAGAACCAAACGTATTTATCCTGTGTTTTAGACATTTCTCTGTGTGAATGCACCATGCGCACAGGGTGACAGTCAACTAAGTGTTTTTTTTTTTTCAGACTTTGCCACACAGCTTAGTTAGTGATTAACAAATACATAACTAGGCAGCTGGAACACAATTATAAAAGAAAGCCATAAAAGATTAAGGCTGAAATACCCCTCCCTGAGCCGCCACCTTACCATGGTAGAGGGGTTTGCTTGTTCTGAGAATACTAGGAGCTATGTTGTTGGGGGCTAATAGGTCTCTAGGGGAGGGACCAGACCAAGCGTGGCTCAAAAGCCCCTATGACATGGATCTCAAAGTCAAATTGTCCGAGGGCCACTGATGATACTGTCATCTAACTGGAGGCCATGTCAATATTCAAGTACAAAAAAAAAGTGAAATATTTCTGAACATTTGTTTTATTTTAACTATTCATTGTTCACACACATATTTGCCCAAATCAAATGCAAACAGCAGTCTTATCAACAGTATATGCATTATTCTATATAGTTGTACTCAACATTTAGTGCAGGTGATTTTTTTCCTTGCTTTGATACTAAATAAAAATGCACAAGTTGGCAAAAATCTTGCACTGAAAAAATTAAATTAAATTCCTGAGCTCACATGTATCAATTTACTTCTGTCAAGACACCTAACAGCATTTATGCTCACAAAGTTTAGGTACATTTGGCCTGATAGAGGTCACAGTTGAAACCCTGAGTAGAGCTTCAAGATGGTCATCACTCAGCCTCGACCTGTACTCGGATTTATCAAAGTTCATAGTGGAGAAAAACTTCTCACAGAAATATATGCTTCCAGAAAGGCACATCACACAACTAAATACTTTTGACAATTCTGGGAAGGATGGAGGCAATTCCCTCAGAAATTGTGCAGTCATGTCTGCTTTTCCCTGCACCTCTCTGAACGTAGTCTTTAGCAAGCTGTTGCACTGCAAGTCAATAAGTTCCATTTGTAACACAATTGGGACGCTGTCCACATCAGTTGAGAAGGGGTCTGCAAACAGCTGGAAAGTGTCTTTGTGTGCCTTAAAGTCAGCAAATCGCTGATCAAACTCCTGCAGCAGGTTCTCAATAGCAGGCGCATATTCCTCCCCACAGAATGCTGTGCCCTCCTCCACAAGAGATCTGCATGTTATGAAATGGCTGAGGTTTTTTTCATAGAGCCTCCTTTTCTATAACTTCAGTTTTGAGGTGAATGCTTTCACACTGTTATAAGCTGCTGTGATAAACTGACCAGGCCCCTGCAGCTTCAGGTTAAGGATGTTCCTGTGTTATGTCCACTAAGAATGCAACCCATTTGAGATCATCAAATTCAGGAACATCCATTTTACCATCTTCCATAGTTTTCTTTTATTTCTGCTCTTTGCTCAAAAAATCTCTTCAGAACATTTCCCCTGTTTAGCCAGCGCACCTCAGTGAAATAAAGAGCATCACCATATGCTGCCTCAATATCTTCTAAAAAAGCTTGGAATTGGCAGTGCTGTAAGCTCCTGGATCTGATGTAATTTGTACACTTCAGGACCACCGACATCACATGTTCATATTTCAGGCATTTGCTGCACAGTGCCTGCTGGTGTATAATACAGTGCAAAACAACTGCTGGATCTGCATTTTCCTCCCCCAACTTCATTTGTACCAGTGCAATGTACAGGGCTCCATCAGTGGTGATGCCAACCTGTCTGTTCCATGGCATACCTGCGCGTCAGACGGCTGCAGAAATACATCCGTGGCTGTGGTGCGCCCATACATCGGACACAGACTAAGTAACTCCTCTGTTACTTCGTACTGTTCATTGATATCCCTAATAAAAATGGCCAGCTGAGCTTTGTCACGTAGCTGTTCATACATGTTATTTGATAAGTCGCTAAAGCGCTGCGCTACCGTGTTTGCAGCTGACACTGAAGGCAGCTGACAGGTATCGGTAGGCTAAGCGGAGCGCGGCTTCAGCGGTCGCTGAGGCAAAAACACGGGTGTGGGAGGAGTTCGGAGAGACCATGTAGAATGACTCAGGAAGGGGAAGCAGTGCTCTGTCAACACTTCGTACAGTGGGGATGGGGGGCTGCTGACCTTGACTCGGGATGTTGTGGGTCAGTGGAGGGAATATTTCGAAGACCTCCTCAATCGCACCAACACGTCTTCTGATGGGGAAGCAGAGTCAGGGGACCCGGTGGTGGGTCCCCTGACCCCTATCTCTGGGGCTGAGGATTTGTACGAGCTGTCTGGTCCCTGTATGACTAGTGCCAGAGCTTGGTCCACATTGCTGGCAGTAAGTCAGAATCATTTCCAGTGAGGGTTGGACTCAGCCAAGGTTGCCCTTTGTCACCGATTCTATTCAGAACGTTTATAGACAGAATTTGTAGACGCAGCTGAGGTGTTGAGGGGATCCGGTTTGGTGGCGTCAGGATTGGGTCTCTGCTTTTTGCAGATAATGTGGTTCTGTTGGCTTCATCGGGCCTTGAGCTCCAGCAGAGCGTTAAGGTGATTCCCAGCCGAGTGTGAAGCGGTTGGGATGAGAATCAGCACCGCCAAATCCGAGACCATGGTCCTCAGCCAGAAAAAAGGTGGATTGTCTCCTCCGGGTCGGAAATGGAGTGCTGCCCAAAGTGGAGCAGTTCAAGTATCTCGGGGTCTTGTTTACAAGTGAGGGAAGGATGAAGCGAGTGATCGATAGGCAGATTGGTGCAGCATCTGCAGTGATGCAGACTCTGCATCAGTCTGTCGCGGTGAAGAGGGAGCTGAGCCAAAATGCAAAGCTCTCGATTTACTGGTTGATCTACGTTCTTACCCTTACCTATGGTTACAAGTTCTGGGTAGTGACTGAAAGAACAAAGTCACGAATACTAGCAGCCGAAATGAGTTTTCTCCGCATGGTGGCCGGGCTTTCCCTTAGAGATAGGGTGAGAAACTCGACTGGGGCTCAGAGTAGAGCCGCATTGAGAGGAGCTAGATGAGGTGGCTCAGGCATCTGGTTAGGATGCCTCCTGGACGCCTCCCTGGTGAGGTATTTTGGGCACGGCCCACCAGGATGAGACCCCAGGGTAGGCCCAGGGCACGCTGGAGGGATTACATCTCTTGGCTGGCCTGGGAGCGCCTTGGGATCCCCCCCAGACTAGCTGGCAAATGTGACAGGCAAAGAAGAGGGAAGTCTGGACTTCCCTGCTTAGGCTGCTGCCCCCGCGGGCAGAAGATGGATGGATAGATGGTCTAAACTAAATAAACTAAACTGGTAAAGTAACGTGTTAATGTGGAAAAGTGGTTCCTGGCTCTTCCATGTGTCCAATGGTCTTTGTGCAAGATATTAAATATCACCTCATCCACATTAAAAGTGCTGCATAAGCATGAATGAGAGAATGAGAAACCTACTGAGTGTGCATTGTTTACCCTCACACCAAAGACCACATAAAACATACAAACAAAACCCATTTCATATTAATTTCCCTGTTGCTTTGCATCAGCATTGATAACTGTCCTTTGCATCTTCTCAGGAATATGATCATATGAGATTTGCTTTGATAGCATGTGAAATAAACCATTTAGTTCTGATATTTTTCTACAGACATGTACAGTCATGCCTTACTTTATTTTCAATCTTATTTGTCTTTTTATTTATCTTACACATGTTTAGCTTTATGAATATGTTGTCCTATTCATATAAATATCTATTCTATTAAAACAAAGCTGTATCATTTTGAATAACATATATGATATTGTATGATATATTAATTTGTTTTTCAGTGAGGGGCAGGGTATCAGATGACTCAATGTCCACTGAAGTAGCTAACATGTAAATATATCCATGCATATACTTGTAAACAGCCTTTGAATAGCTGTCCGCTGTCGTGGACACTATGCATGGAAGGTTGAAAAAATCTAAATAAAACAAAAGAGATAAAAGTAAAAGTATAAACAGTATTTTCTAGGTAGGAGAGCGCAGACCTCGCCACGTTATTTTATTTATTTATTTATGGCGAATGACTGGGCATTATTTTTAATTTAACAGCACTAATGGCAAAATTATCCCTATCTCCCCAGAATATTTAAAAAAAAATCTTTGGATCCAGATGATTATCCGGATGATTTTTTAAACTACTTCTTTCTTATTCAATTTCTGAAATTTCCTGAACATTTTATCAAACTCAGCCCATAACTTTATTCATGTTGCTAACAGTCAGGCAAAGAAAATATAAAGGAAAGCCAGGAAGCTCTGCCCGAAACGTTTGAGCTGTTGTAAGGTTATCAGAGTGCTATGCGTTTATATTGTCTGGTGAATTAATAATGAGGCCTAATCTGACAAATTTGTGCATTAGTAGTCTGAAATTTTCTGCCAGCACTCCTTGCTGGCTGTTGCTGTGGCAACAGTGTTGTTTTTGGCCTGGATAATGTTTTTTAAATTCTTAACTTTCTGAAGAATAATTGTCTGCACTTCAAGTATGCTGTTCTGCAGCCAGCAGGGATTCCCCTTGTTGATTCGTCACACGCTCTAGACTCTGCCCCTTTTATTTGAGCATGCACTGATCGAGACAGGAAAACCCTGGGTTGAATTACCGAGTTGATAACCAGCTTCTTAGTACAGCTTATCCGGATCCTGAATGTCTGGGTAAGTCAACCCAGATAACAGAGAGATATCCGGGATATGTTCATAATGCTTAGAAATACAGGCCTCTGCTCTACCACAGCTCCACTGATGTACTCAGTGGTATTTACCTTTGTCTATTTTTCTTCGAAAATAAGTTGCAGGCTCCAGGGCCCTCATGTATCAACCGTTCGTAGAAACTGTTCTGTTCGGTTTCACTGCACTGATAACTGTTAAGGAATAATTCACAAGAGAGGACTCTACAACGGCTGGCAGTTTAATGGTCTGGACCAACCTCTTTTATTGTCCTCCCTGCAACACGGAACTGTAACCCATTGAACACAAGTTCCACCAGCCCAATACTACATTTACCTTTCTGAAATAGGTAACTTCCCCTGAACTGAGTTAAGCTTCAATAAGCTCAAGTAAACATCTTGATAACATGAATAAACTACATAAAGTATGTTCCATATTTTCAATTTTTAGCTATGTCTCCAACCACATATATAAACAATATGCTAAATAAACAATTCTTTCGATGGAACGATATCTGAACAGTATCAATATTCTGCATCAAATATTTCAAATAACGGTGAGGGTAATCTAAACAGTACCCATATCCTGAACAGTCTTTACAACCATCTCTCCCCACTTTCTATGTAATTATTCTCTTTTTTTTTCTTTTTAGTTGCTCACATAGTCTTTAAGGTACTTTGGAGGCTTCCTCACTCTAGGTGGGTACCTGTTCCCAGTCACTGAGGCCTGCTGCTGTGGATCTTGGTTGCCTCCTACCTCTGTGACCCGAGTGTGACCCACAGTGGTTCGGTTTCCCTCTGGTGGTCGCTCAGGTAGGTTGGTTGTATCACCTGGAGCCTCTGGGGTTGGGGAGAGTTGCAGCCTGTTTCTCCATAGGATGCCTCTGGGTGTCTAAATCAGGTATGACCTTGGTGTGGCCGCCCTGGACACCACTGTTCCACGCTGGTCAGTGTTTCTAATCCACACATGATCACCAGGCTGGATGGGAGCCAGATGATGAGTTTCTGTGTCGGCGGTTGTAGTTCCGTTGCTGGTTGTCTCCGTATGTCTGTTCGGTCCTTCTCAGCTTTTCTGTGTCAGCACACCTTGGTTCGAGTTGGGAAGGGAGCACAGGAACAAGAGATCTAATTCTTCTTCCCATGAGAAGCTCTGTGGGACTGTACCCATTTGCTAATGGAGTGTCAGTGGGCCACAAGCGCCACATAGGGATCCTCTGACTTCTTTAGCAGACTTTTAGCCGTTTTCACAGCACGTTCCGCTTCCCCATTGCTTTGGGAAAAGCGAGGGCTGGATGTCACATGATGAAAGCACCAGGCCTGTGAAAACTTGCGGAAGCCCTCCGATGCAAACTGGGACCCGTTGTCCTAGCGTACCTCCTCTGGGATGTCATGACGGGAGAAGATGGCCTTGCAGTGCTGGATAACTGCTTCTGACGTTGTGGATGTTAGCTTAAGAAACTTTGAAGAATCTAGAATAATAATCAACAATTAAGAGATAGCATTTGTTGTCTTCTTGGAACAGATCTGCTCCCACAGTGGACCAGGGCCTCGCCGGAAACTCGGCTGACAACATCAGCTCTCTGCTTCACTCTCTCTCTCTTGCTGTGCAGGCCCACATGTTTGACTTCTTCAGCAAGTCTCTGAGTGGTTGGGTCTTCTCTGCTAAGTGAGGCTAAAAGTGGTTTATCATCCCAAGCAGCCCCCTTACCTCCCTTGTGTTCCTAGGCTCTGCCATGGCTCATATCGCGTTCACTTTGTCGGGGTCAGCTGTCACCCCGGATGCTTCGATGACCTGTCCCAGGAATCTGAGCTTGCTTTGAGAAAACTCACATTTTTCATTGAGCGTGATCCCAGCCTCTTGGAGCCTTTCGTCGTGCTGCTGTTGTGTGGCTCCCCAAATAAGCATGTCGTCCATCTGACACACGACCCCCTCCAGGCCCTCCAGGGTCTGTGACATGCACTTCTGGAAGTGCTCTGGGGCGGAGGATATCCCAAAGCACAAGTGGTTATAACAGTACCGCCAAAACGGTGTCATGAAGGTGGTTAACAGTGCAAACTTTTTGGAAAGAGGAATTTGCCAGAACCCAGAATTTGCATCCAACTTTGAGAACACCTTAGCTCCAGCCAGCTGCCCCAGTGTGTGTTCCACTGAGGGGAGTGGGTGCCTCTCCCTCATGACTGACTTGTTCAGTTCTGTGAGGTCTGTGCATATTTTCACCTTTCCTGTATGCTTGGGGACCACCACCATTGGCACGCACCATTTTGTTGGTTGTTCCACTTCTGAAATAACTCCCTGTTGTTCCATGCGCTTCAGTTCCTCCTTTACTTTTGGTAAGAAGGGGAGGGAGATTCTCCTAGGGGTAGATGGAGAAAGGCTTGGCTCCTGGCTTTAAAACAATGCTCTACTCTCCCTGCATCTTCCCCAGACCGCTGAAGAGCATTGGAAATTCTTGTTTCACTGCCTCTTTTGAGTCCAAGGCCTGTTTACTGATGGCATCTACATAATGCAACGCTGTGGTAGCAGACCTGCCCAGAAATGGCACAGCCAGCTCCTTGACCACATACGCATCCTGTCTTGTGTTTCTCCCCTTCTTTGAGCATGGCTGTGAATTTCCCTTTCACGTTTAGCAGCCGTCCACCTGGCCCCTTTAATGGTTTTGTTGATCTTTCTAGTCTGCAGAGTTGATCCTGACTGCACAAAGTCTCTGGCACTGCCCTCATATTTACACCTGTGTCCATCTTCCAAACAATTTTGTAGTGATCCATTCCTACTCCATCTCTACTTCCTACCTCATCTGAATCTGCAGTCATGGATTCCAGAAATCCAGGCTCCTCGCACCCCTCATATTCATCTTCATCATTGTCTGCCATGTCATTTGTTAGTGTGGCTCTGTGCACATACCGTGGCGTGCGTGCATCAATGCATCAATGATGCATTCAATGTAGCTCGGAAATCACAACTCTAACAGTTTAACTCATGCAATGATAACTACAATATTGAGAAATAAACAAATTAGGATTAATTAGAGTCTATGTGGGCTTCTTAACAGCTTAAAAAAGTATTACAACAATATATACAAAGCCCAATTCCAATTAAGTTGGGACGTTGTGTTAAACGTAAATAAAAACAGAATATCAAATTCTTGTCAACCTATATTCAATTGAATACACTACAAAGACAAGATATTTAATGTTCAAACTGGTAAACGTTGTTATTATTTTGCAAATATTAGCTCATTTGGAATTTGCTGCCTGCAACATGTTCCAAAAAAGCTGGGACA
>JBBBVU010000009.1:6615126-6625939 GCA_037177055.1 Atherinosoma microstoma
TATGGTATTTTACTCCTCTGTAAACAGTTTTATAAAGATATTTATGGTATTTTACTCCTCTGTAAACAGTTTTATAAGATATTTATGGTATTTATGGTATTTTACTCCTCTGTAAACAGTTTTATAAGATATTTATGGATATTTATGGTATTTAACTCTAAGACTGATGAAGCTGGATCTGCTTTTACTGCTACATCAGTTTAATCTGCAGCAGTGAATCAGATTCTGTCCGATCTAAAGGGTTAAATAAAGCCGCATCGAGCCTGATTGAGAATAATGAACCTTTGATAAAAGATGGCAGCTAGTCAGACACACCTTCACCGTGGCTGTGCCTACTTAGAACAAAGGTCAGGACTTTTAATAGACCTGGTCCGGTCCTGTAGACCAGCGACAGCCCACGCTGTGCAAACAACTTTATCTCTGGATCTTTTATAGTTGCCATGACACATTTTAGGTTGTGGTGACTTTAGATGCTGGTGTTCCTTCTTCTGTGCTACGAGTAGCGCTTAGCTTAGCTTAACTTAGCTTGGCGTAGCTTAGCTTAGCTTGGCTTAGCTTGGCTTAGCTTAGCTTGGCGTAGCTTAGCGTAGCTTAGCTTAGCTTGGCTTAGCTTGGCGTAGCTTAGCTTAGCTTGGCTTAGCTTAGCTTGGCGTAGCTTAGCTTGGCGTAGCTTAGCTTGGCGTGGCGTAGCTTAGCTTGGCTTAGCTTGGCGTAGCTTAGCTTAGCTTGGCTTAGCTTGGCGTAGCTTAGCTTAGCCTAGCTTGGCGTAGCTTAGCTTAGCTTAGCTTAGCTTGGCGTAGCTTAGCTTAGCTTAGCTCGGCGTAGCTTAGCTCGGCGTAGCTTAGCTCGGCGTAGATTAGCTTGGCGTAGCTTAGCTTGGTGTAGCTTGGCTTGCCGTAGCTTAGCTTAGCTTGGCGTAGCTTAGCTTAGCTTGGCGTAGCTTAGCTTGGTGTAGCTTGGCTTGCCGTAGCTTAGCTTAGCTTGGCGTAGCTTAGCTTGGTGTAGCTTAGCGTAGCTTAGCTTCTCTATCCTTCCTGACCGCTCTGACCGCAGTCAGACAACCTGGGGAAGGTAGAAATAAAAGATACGGGACTTGTAATGTGTCTGTAAAGATGGAGTCTCACCTTGAAGCAGCTGAACGTTGCAACGAGCTTCTTCTTCTCTAAACCCGAAGATAAACGAGACGTTTAAACAGCTGGACAGTGTTTACACGTGACCGGCTGACCGTACCGTTGTTTACACGTGACCGGCTGACCGTACCGTTGTTTACACGTGACCAGCTGACCGTACCGTTGTTTACACGTGACCGTACCGTTGTTTACACGTGACCAGCTGACCGTACCGTTGTTTACACGTGACCGTAACGTTGTTTACACGTGACCAGCTGACCGTACCGTTGTTTACACGTGACCGTACCGTTGTTTACACGTGACCGTACCGTTGTTTACACGTGACAACAACATGGCGTCTGGCGAGCGTTTCCATGGCAACGTCCATCACTTTTCTGTCTACAACGTCAGACACAACATGATTCACACAAACTCACTGAACCTGAAACCTGAAAATACCGATAAACACGCGCACACGCGTCTAACCCGCGTGCACGCGCGGCTGGTTTAACCGCAGATGCGCGTGCACGTGTGGCTGGTTTAACCGCAGATGCGCGTGCACGTGCGACTGATTTAACCGCAGATGCGCGTGCACGTGGTGTAAAGTGAGAAAAAGCTGAAAGTTTGAGTCTGTTTCCTGTAAATGTTGCAACCAAACAGCTGACGGCTCAGTTTGTCTCCAGATGGAGACATGAAGACATGAGGACAAGGAGACATGTCTTCATGTCTTTAGTCCCAGGTCAAGCAGTCAGAGCGGCATCTTTGATCAATCCGCTCTTCGCGTTAACGGAAGCCGGCGCGTGCCCGGCGTTGTCTCGCGCTACAAACAGCTGTTCCTCCCGCTGCTGCTGGTTTCTAACAGCGTGGCCAACCGGAAGTAGAAGCGCGAGGGGCTTCCTGAGATCAGCTGATTCTAACATGAAAGCACAACATACCGGAGTCTCTGTCCTTGCTGCCGTCGCGGTCACGTCCGCTGCTTTGAATCATCTGCCTGACGCGAGGACGTAGTGACGTCAGTCACGCAGCCGTACGTCAGCGGCGCCCCCATGTTGGAGTGGCTCAGAGGTAGAAACCAGACCAGACTAGACCAGACTAGACCAGCCCTCCAGGACCAGGACTGAGGATCCCTGAATTAATTAATTCATCATCATTCTTTCATTCATTTGTTTATCCGTTCATCCAATCCAATTCGTTCATTCATTCATTCATTCATTCATTCATTCATTCATTCATTCATTCATTCATTCATTCATTCATTCATTCATTCATTCCAATTAATTTATCCATTCATTCATTCATCCAATCAAATTCATTCATTAATTCATTCATTAATTCATTCAATCCAATTAATTCATCCATTCATCCATTCATTCAATCCAATTCATTCATTCATTCATCCATTCATTCAATCCAATTCATTCATTCATTCATCCATTCATTCATTCATTCATTCATTCATTCATTCATTCGATCCCATTCATTCATTCATTCATTCATTCAACCCCATTCGTTCGTTCATTCATTCATTCATTCATTCGTTCGTTCATTCATTCATTTATCGTCCATCATTCATTCATCCGTCCACCCATCCATTCGTTGATCCATCCAACCATTCATTCATCAATCTATTGATCCATTCATCCGTCCATTAATTTGCTGATCTATTCATTCATTCATTCATTCGTTGAACCGCTCATCCAATCCATCCAAACATTAATTTATTAACTAATTCATTCATTCGCTGATTAATTAGTTCATCATCAGTCCTTCATTCATTTGTTGAATTCATGCTACGACCTCATCAAGCACCGCTACCATGTCTTCTGCTGCTAGGGCCTCCCGATGCACAAAACAATGCTTCATCATCACCGCTACCATGTCTTCTGCTGCTAGAGCCTCCCGATGCACAAAACAATGCTCCATCATCCCCGCTACCATGTCTTCTGCTGCTAGGGCCTCCTGATGCACAAAACAATGCTTCATCATCACCGCTACCATGTCTTCTGCTGCTAGGGCCTCCCGATGCACAAAACAATGCTTCACCATCACTGCCACCATGTCTTCTGCTGCTAGGGCCTCCTGATGCACAAAACAATGCTTCATCATCACCGCTACCATGTCTTCTGCTGCTAGGGCCTCCTGATGCACAAAACAATGCTTCATCATGCACCGCTACCATGTCTTCTGCTGCTAGGGCCTCCGATGCACAAAACAATGCTTCATCATCACCGCTACCATGTCTTCTGCTGCAAGGGGCTCCAATGCACAAAACAATGATTCCAAGTTGCATTCTGAGATTTCAAATACAGGTCCACGGAGCTGAAGATGTCTTCTGCAATCGTAGAACTAGGAAGTTCTCTTGTGTAGAGAAATTGTTCCTGCTTGCTTTAAATTTCCTGACCTATGAAATGAAGACACTACATTGTTTAGATTGCTCATTAAATTTATACACACTAGTTTATTTTTCACACAGCTTGTCTTAGAAAAGAGTTAAATAAAATTAAACATTCAAGATGAAATAAATGTACAAAAATAGTCCCCAGAACCACAATCTCAATTTTACAAATCCAACTGAAATATTTGCAGGGATGTAACATCAGGTAGCATTCACATGGAAACAAATGCTTCAGGGGTTAGGCTTAGGTAACCTTAGGTAACCTCTGACCCCTAGGGGTTGGTCAGGGGTTAGGGTTAGGCAACCCCTGACCCTAATGACCTCAAGTACTGAGTTAGAGGCAAAATAAAAATCATGTGGAAATAGATGTAATTCAATAGTCTGTACATATTAAATATGACATTCCCCCGCCCCTAAAGATAATAAAGATTCCTCAGAATTGCAATTTCCTATTTACAAAATGAGCATTTTAATGACCAGCCATTTCCTGTATGAAGATTTAAAAAAGAAGCATAGATATTTATTTAGATGATATTTTTTCATCATATCATCTAAATGGATCTTGTCCTTCAAACTGTCGGCTACACTTGGACAAACAAACAAACAAACAAACAAGTGGAAGGAAACCAGTAAGATTATGGGAATCAGCTTCGGCTCGTATGCAGTCAGAGTTAATGAAGCTTTTCTTGCTAATGGTTCTTAACATGGGAGGAAAACTGCTTTTAGATTTTGGTCTTAAAGTAAAGATAATTCTGGTAACAGTAAAGATACTGTGTAAAAGACTTGTTTATTCCTTTTCAATTATTTCTTTGTACAGCACATTTAATCAAAAACACGAGGTTTAAGATAAGTAGATCACAAAAACGGACATTATGTGGCCAGTCTGTATGTTCAGGGTTTGAAGTTTAACTCCTTTATCCTGCTTTTATGCTCTAATTAGGTTAATATGAATATAAGTAATGCAAAAAAAAACAAAAAAACATTGAGGCTTCCAGATTATAAGCCATCTCTGAACCCATTCTATGGACTGATGAATTAAAAATGTACAAATATTTAGGAAATTGGTCTCACTACATATTGCATTGACGGCATCTATGAGCAGGGATGAAATGTAAAGATGTGTTGCAGCTTCAAGGTCAGTGGGACTTACCAATGTCAAGGAGACTGTAGCAGCAAGCAAAGTAAAAACAGCTGTGTTTTATTTTCAATCAGGTGAAAGTATAAACAAAAAATCCTATTCAGGTACTCATTCAAATATTAATAATCTATCTATCTATCTATCTATCTATCTATCTATCTATCTATCTATGTGTGTTGGGGAATTTAAAAGTCACTTAAGATGTGTGTACTAGTACTCATGTCTGCATACTGATCTAAAGTTGCATGTTAATTAAAATAAAAAGTAGTAAATTCTCCGATGAGTTAAATCACGTAAAATGTCCAGGAAGCATTTTGTCTGTTAAAAATTATTTAAAAGTTACAACTTTAATTCTCAGCTTCACTTTACTGAATGAGTCACTTTTTAACTGTCACCCAAAACAATCAACAAGCTTCTAAAAAACCGTCCCCGGATTGAATCAGATGCTGGTTTTGAACTTTTTGGATTACATTCAAAACCATTGTCTCTTTGTAGAGTGACCTTCTGAATCTCTCTCACTGTTTTATATGCAAACTTATATAAAGTTTCTTTTAAAACAGGGCCCACGGGCGGGCCACTGCCACTTAACGGGTTAAAGCCATAACTTTCTGAATTACATTCAATTCAATGTAAACAAAACATTTTATATTTGACTGGAACCAGAAGTAAGAAATGTTTTATTTCTGCCCAGCTTTACATGAACTCATGGACATGCACACACATCTTAGCTGACAACTTATCTCACTTCGTGTTGTCTTTGGGTTTCGTTTCCACAAAGCTGTGAACTTTAACAAGATACCTCAGTAATGTGGTCATGTCCAACAACAACAGGATGTCTTGAAACTTCAGCTAAATGTGAGAGATGAATCGATGTCTTTGGCTAAACCTAAACATTATACTCCTTTAGGACAAAATGAACACAAATAAAGACCAAAAGCAAGTTTACACCCCTTAGACCCGATTAAATAAACAAGGCTATCCTCTAAAAACAGGGTTTTCAGCATGTTTTCTTTTTTAATCAGTGTAATGTTGAGGATGTTGGTGGTAAATGTAAGCTCTGGTACCTGGATCCCAACCCTCTAAAGCACAAAGTACCGCATGAATGACATGAAAAGCACTTTATTTATGCACAAAGCAGACTGTAATGTTTTAGTTGCTGTGTTTTTTCCATAAGAGGTAGCTAAAAATGGATAAATCAACATGAATTTGTTCATTTTCAAAATGTGAACTAGGTTCAAAATTTCAAATGGTGAAATATGAATCTGAGCTCATTCATGGTTAATATGCATGAACTGAAATGTGTGAAGAATAATCCTGCACATCACAATGTCCTGCACCACCTGCACATTGCATCTGCCTCACATGACCTCCATACCTGCAGAAATGCATCATTCAGTATATATTTCTTGTGAATCATTCCCCTCATCCTTGCTATATATAAAAGTAGACTGAATTGTACAAGAGAGATAGAAGTTTAGATCCTGGTCTGGTACATTTCTGGTCTGTGTACTGCATCATTTTTCAAGTCTACTTCATGTTTACATTCTATATCAAATCATTTTAACTTTACAAGTAAATCCCCATTAAAACAGGAACAAAAACAATGACAGCCCTGCACGGGGGGTGGGGGGGGGGGAGGGGTTGGGGGGCAATCGCTGTTCATGATGAAATTGCTCAAAACATACATTTTCATGTTTGGACACAGTTGCATGGGAGAATATTTCCCATGAAATGTCTTTATTTTATGCTCCTTAAGTCTTTTTGCTCGAGCATCATGAAGCATTGTTGATCAAATCTTTCCTCCTTTTCATTTTCTCTGACATGCTCCTTTGGTCCCACTGCACATCTATACCTGGTTGCAGAATTACACTTCAGTCTGTTGCTGTGAATCAGTGATAATAGTTGCCCCCCGATGAAGATCATCAATGTTCTCAAAATCGTTCCCATGTTCTGAGTCCATCCCGCAAAGAGCCGACATGTCAGAGGCTGGTGATGAACCAACTGACAGGCGCATGTTAAGCCACAAAGAGTCAGCAATGTCCCCATTTACTGGCATTACCCCACTTACTGGAGTGGTAGGTAGCTGGTGGGGAGGCAAATATTGGCTGGGGTGAAAGTGTAGCCTTGCATGCTGATGACTCATACTGCTAGAGCTCAGGATGCCCTCCTTTGATATCTGCAGATTGGCGAGTAGTGGCTTATAGGCCTCCGGATATTCCTCTCCTGTAGGCAGTGGAGGTGGCGGCTGGTCTTGACTCAGAAACTCCTCATGGTGAGGGGGATAGTCACTGTCAATGTCACGGCCTCCCAGGTAGTAGTCTGATTCCAGTTCATGGCTGCCTCCTCCAAGGCAAGGCGTTGGGCCGACTGCGTCACTCCCAGGCCCCGTCTTGTAGCTTTGCACGTCTTCAGTGTCTAAAAGCTTTGTGCTTGGCATCCAGTCCGATGTGTCCCAGTGATATGCTGGACAGTAGAAGGAGGACATGGTTAGTGACAATCTTAACAGTGAAAATACCAAGTGTCCACAGTCTCACTACCTTTTACAGGATGAAGATGTTACAGTAGACATGCATCCATAAAGCATCAGGGAATTCAGACACAGAAGCATGAACAATACACAAAGCGTACACTCACACTTAGGTTTATGGTAAACCTAAACGTAATACATTTATACTAGACAAACACGTCTTCTTTTAGTTGTCAAACATGTGCCTTAGTTGGTTTTTTTGAATGAAGCTGGAAACCTGCACAGAAAACATTTTAAGGGGGGTGTGACATGCAAAACAGGATTCTCTAAGGATCTGCATGCTTCATGGAGACTATGAACTACTCAAGCCACATTTAGGGAGAAAAAACAAAACATAAATTAAAAAAAACAGCAAAAGTTGATTCATTTTAGTTCAAGGAATATTTCTTCTTATCTGATGGCTTTTCAGTAAAGTCTCTCTTCACACATCAGTCCACAATGCAAAACACAGCAGTCCTGCACAAGTCTGAAGAATTACACAGCAGTCCTGCACAAGTCTGAAGAATTACACAGCAGTCCTGCACAAGACTGAAGAATTACACAGCAGTCCTGCACAAGCCTGAAGAATTACACAGCAGTCCTGCACAAGTCTGGAGAATTACACAGCAGTCCTGCACAAGTCTGAAGAATTACACAGCAGTCCTGCACAAGCCTGAAGAATTACACAGCCGTCCTGCACAAGTCTGAAGAATTACACAGCAGTCCTGCACAAGACTGAAGAATTACACAGCGCCAATTAAAAAGTTCCAAAAATTGACCTTTAAACAAAGTGAAATGTTTACATTTTGCATCACATGAAATTGGTAGAAAATGTTACTTTTGGTTGGAAGGATCAGAACAAGCACCCATGAGAAAGCAAAGTTTCAGACACTGATTGTTGGCAGTATGGACTGTTATAAAGTTGTTTCCAACCACCCAACATGCCCAAAATGCTCACATAGCCCTTTTACTTGAGCTGGCACATTTTCTACAGTTGTTTTTTCTTCCTGTTCCTTTTCTCTGGTTTGTTTCTTTCACTGGTTGCATGTCAGCTATTCTGTTCAGTACTGCCCCATGATTTCTGCCACAAGCGACGGATGGTTAAGCTCCCTGACAAAGGACCAAATTACAGACACAACCGTCTTCTGCGTCAAGCTTAAATGGGCCCCAAGAAGTGAAAACTAGACAAAGCTTCAGTATTGAGACAGCAGCTAACACCACTGAGGAAATCATTTATATTCATACTACTAAAATAGAATTGTGTACAACTAAATGATTCTTGTAAGCCTCCAAAGATCCACACATGGACACTGCCGGACATGCAACGCCTCCCTGCCACGGACGATGTTTGTCATTAAATATGAAACAACCAGGTCAATTGTTCATTGCACATAAAAACAGATCCATAATCTCACAGCCAGGTTAGAGCGGCATTAGATGGGCAAACTGTGGGGCTGTTCTGGACAGAATTTAACCAGGGTGTTCAGCACATAGCTGCTTTAAATGCTACTTCTTTTTTAACAATTAAGCAAATTCACTATTGACAAAAAAATGTAGGCATGTCATACAGAGAAAGGTCCAGGATGTCAAGGGCAAGAAACACTAGCATAGATGCACTTATTACAGAAGAAACATGCAGTATCATATTATATTTATATAAATTATACTAATGATTCTGGGTTTTTTTTTGACAAAAATATCAACATAGATTAAAATGTTTTTACACTCCCAGCCCTAACTTGCTGGTGAAGAAAGCAATGAAAACATAACCGAGCTAGGTTAGCATACAAGGCTGAATCTTTGGCTCTGGAATGAGAGAGAAATAATAATATTGAGTAAAGGCTTAACGATGAAAACAGAGGGAGCCTTCTGTCTGTTCTATGTATTCATGTTGAACATATTCCGGCCCAGAGAGCCTGCAGTACCCCTGGAAATTGTGGGGGCAGTGTTGTGCAGTATCGCTCACATGTGGACAAAGAAAGGAACAAAAAAAAAGACTTGATATAATTAATGGATACATAGACCACAGCCATCTCTCGGGCTGCCTCCACCTTTCCCATGTTTGCTGTTATATATTGTTATTGAAGCTGATGTTCGAGCTTGGAATTGAACTCTGAGCTCTGCACTGCCCTCTAGTGGATGTACTGCCAAACAACCAGGCCAATTTAAAGCAAACATGGGGGGTTTGTGGAAAGTAATAGGTATGTGGACATACCTTTGTTTATGTGTAAAGCTAAAATTTAAGTCCTCATGTCCTTCACAAAAGAGTTCAAACCAGCCAGGGTGTGGATAAAGAACCTCTGAGGGTCCATGTAGTGTCTGTTTCAACCCTGTGTGTAATGGAAGAGGATCTCTGTGGATTAACAGATTTCACCAGTTTAGTATTTGGGTCTTCGGAGGTGACTTGTCATGTTGATTTACCCCTTCCTGGGCATGGCTTTTGCTTTGCCCACTGCTGTCCTTTTGAGGAGTGTTGAAGAGAAATGGGAAGTTGACTGGTAAGTGTCCTTCGTATGAATGCCAAGAGACAGGTGTTTCCATCAGACTGTTTCATTCTAACCAGATAATTAGAGTAGTTCACTTTACCTTCATTGTATTAGTGTACAAATTTGAAGAGGGTATCTGAAATTTAAACGATTAGGGTACACCAAGGTATTGAGCACTGGCATCAATGGTCTTCTGACATCAGTTCAGTTAAAAGTAAAACAATGACAAAACCAAAATATTTCCATGCATTGAAGCTGAACACAAAACATGCAGAGACCTGGAAGCTTCATGACATTACAGCACTGATTAGGGGAGTAACAGAGGAGGCACAAGCTCATTCACCAGTCATAATGTATGGAGAATGTAGAGACAGTGGGTAGACAAAATCATTTCTATTAAAAAGAACGATTTTAGGGATAAAAATTGTGATTTTAAGATTTGATTTTCATGCTCACAGCGTTTATGTTTTGGACTGTTACTTTGATTATTCTTGTAATAAAGCAGGTAGAAGCTGGATATTGACTTCATTCTGAAGATATAAAGTATGGGTATTATACTTAAGACACAAAGGGCCGGCTCTACTAAGATCCATATTTGTGTGTAGTAATTATTCTTCATGCTTTCTGCACCTGCTGTAATGTTTCTAATGTTTGTATGTAAAGCACCTTGAATATGAAATGTGCTGTAAACTTGCCCTGCCTTGTAATTTGCCCATGCAACCAAGAATTTTGCGCTTGGGGCTGAACCATGGTTTGCAGGTGATTTCCTAAGAGCGATTGAGCAAATGTTGGCAGGTGCAAACGTGTCTGAGACTCCCTATTTAAATGAGGGTTTTGGACGTTTCTTGGTTTGCAGCACGATTAGAGAGAAGAAAGCGCAAAATGTAATTTGCCGCTGAAGGTAGAGATATTAGTAATTGTATCAAATAAAAATCTGATATAAAATAAATATATCCATCCATCCATCTTCTTCCGCTTATCCGGGGTTGGGTCGTGGGTGCAGCAGCCTATCAGGGAAGCCCAGACTTCCCTCTCCCCGGCCACATCATCCAGCTCATCTGGGGGGATCCCAAGGTGTTCCCAAGCCAGCTGAGAGATATAATCCCTCCAGTGTCCTGGGTCTACCCCGAGGTCTCCTCCCTCCAGTGTCCCGGGTCTACCCCGAGGTCTCCTCCCTCC
>JBBBVU010000009.1:6869618-6885572 GCA_037177055.1 Atherinosoma microstoma
TTATATATTTTTTCTCTATTCAGGAACCTGCTGAGTGTGCCAGTCCTGTCATGAAGAAACCTCCAGTAAGTTTCTCCTCCCTCTGTGTTTAAGTTCTTGTGCCGTTCTATGAGCGCTCTTAGACTTCTAACAGTACTATTTAATGCCCTCTGCCTCTGTCTCCAGATCTACTTTAAGAAGGTCTTCCATGGCTGCCCCCTCAAAGTAAACTGCTCCACGAACTGGGAAAACACCGCCTCCAAAGGTTGTATAATGCTGGAAATTCTCTGCTGTTTTTCATCTCATCAAACGTGTGTCTGACCACGCTGTGTTTCCTTTCCCTCCCTCAGAGCAGCACCTGATCCTGGGGGCCGAGGAAGGGATTTACACCCTGAACCTAAACGGCTCTGAGGCCACATTGGAGCTGGTAGGATCTTTATCAGATTTATTAAAAGCTCGTAGTTTCAGGACAACAATTCACCTTAAAAGTGATCTGAACTCTTTAACGCATACGCTGAATTAAATGTGTTTTAGTTGCTTTTAATCAGAGACTAAAAGAGTAGAAACAAAGACCTTCAGCAGGGGATGGTTGCTTCTGAAAGACCCAGAGGAGTTATGAAGTGACTGGATGTGTCTGTGTCTTCTAGTTGTATCCCGGAAAGTGTACCTGGGTCTACACCATCAATAATGTCCTTATGTCTGTATCTGGTAAGTGTTTAAGAGTAGCTATCGCTGACTGTGTAATTATTTTTTATATCCCTTTATTTGATCGTTTCCCCTGAATTTTACAAATATTTATTTTTCAATTATCTGCCAAATTCTTAGATGCAACTTTGGAGTTTAACTGGGATAAAAAATACATTTTATTTATTTATTTATTTTTATTCTCTTGTCTCATCCTTGTTGACCATTCTTTGAACTCATTTTCAATTATTATTTTTTTATGATTTAACATTTTGAGTTTTTCCAAAACACCAGTCCATGTAAATACTGATCACATCAGGCACATAACAGAGCAGTGGGGAGAACAGAACCAGAGAAAAATAAATAAATGGAAATAAGCTAAATTCCAATAAAATGAAATTTGAAAAAAACAAAAACAGATGCACACAGAGGCTGACGTTATGTGAGACCTCAAGTTTTCCTCATTCCATGGTGTCAGAACTCCCTAAGACACCAGGTCCACCCCCCTCTTAGGTTGATCCTCTTATTTAAGGAAGATGAGGATCCCACTTTGGATAAAAACTCTCAACTTTATTCAGTAGCCTGTATGAAAGGCGTCCTAGTGCCGCCAGTCTCCCTAGTTGGTCATACCAAAGAGTAACAGGTGGTGAGGAAGAGGCCCTCTGCTGGTAAATAATGAGTTTACGCCCAGCATCAGAGCAGTCTGCACCCCTTCAGCAGTATTGGATGAAAGATGTTTGAGGGGTGATGGATCCCCGACAATGAATCTGGGCAAAAAGGGAATATTTTGCAGCATAACAGATTTGACAAATTCATGAATCTCAATCTAGAAATCCTGGATTTTGGGACAGCTCCTAATTAAATGGGTGTATTTTAATTATTTTATAGAATAAACTAACTAGTTACTATAAAGCTGTGGGTATCGGTAAGTGATGTTTTAATATTTCCTGCACGTTACAGTGGATTGTACAACATCGAGTGGTTTGGAGACTTCATACTTGATTAAACTGCATCTGATTGTGTTTACAGGTAAATCATCTCAGCTTCACTCACATTCATTGAAGGAATTGTATGAACAGGCTCGGAAAGATCAGAGGATGGTTCCCTTGCCAACTCACAGACTGTTACCAAGGTAACGCAGGCTCCTCCTTTCTCCGGATGTCATTTTGGGCCCTTGTTTTTAAAAAAAGAATTAAAAATGGAAGACTCCACGAGTGCAAGTTAAACCGAATCGTCTGTTTTGTGTTCAGGAAATTCGCAGTGACGTGTAAAATACCCGATACCAAAGGCTGCAAGACCTGCTCAGTTGGTGAGACCAGAAAACTCGATACGTGGCAGAAATACACAGAGATGTAGTTTGAAGTTGTTGAAAGTTTCTGAATCTTTACTGAAAGCACAAAGACAGATTCCTGTTAAGTCTTAGTGTTAATTTTCTTCTGTGAAACATCCAACTCATGCATCTTTGTGTCTTTTATCTTATCGTAGTGGAGAACTTGCAGCGAGGTTGTGTGTTCCTGTGCTGTGCTCTGGAGTCCAGCGTGGTCCTGCTGCAGTGGTATGAGCCCATGCACAAGTTCATGCTCATCAAGGTTGGTGGATTTAAAAGAAAAAATAACTTCACTCTTTGCAGTCCAAACAAAACTACAGATTTGATTTGAAATAAAAAAAACACTGCTTTTCAGTCCTACACTGCTTGTCATGAATGTGATGGTGATGTGAGACGCTCAGCCTGGTGTAAAGTATACAGGACTGCTTGAGAATGCATTAAGTGACAGTCTGTGAAACTTGGCAACAATATAACAGGGATTAAAGGTGTCAAAGTAAGATCAGTATGCTTGAAATGTTGTTTTTTTGTTTGTTTGACCCTCCCTACATACTTGCAGTTGCAGAGCACAAAAGCTTTTTAAAACTTTGAAACAGAACTTTGCTCGTCATTGATTGGTCTGTCAGCCAAGTTTAGATGGGAGTTATTAAAAAAATGTTTAATGATTTTTCAGTTCATTTGTCTTTTGATGCCAACATAGAATAATATAGCAACAAAGTAAAGGCTCCCTTTGCTCTGTAAACAATAAAGAAATCCTACATATTAACTCTGGATGTCTCAGAGAAAACGGATGGAAAAGGCTGCAGGACCTCTTCCTGGACTTTGGAGGCTTGTCTCTGTAAAATACAGTATAAAAGGGTTTTAGACATTTCTTTTGAACCTGAGTAGAGAGTATATAAACAGAAAAAACATCTCATTAACTTTTTGACTTCTGACCTTCACCAAAATAGCTGCTTCCACATAAATACTGGAACTGTGAAAATACATAAAGACCATATATCTGTCATTAAATACAGTTTCTACTACAGCCAATCGCACACTGATGACAAAAAAAGGTGTTGACCTAAACAGTGAAACTATCCATCATCTGTATACAGCGTCACGTTGCCGTAAGTGCAACCTGAGTCATACATAATTATAAAATTACACTATAGCGTTTCCTTTCAGTGTCCGGTAAACATTCACGTCATTTAACCCAGTTACTGAGCATTTACCTTTACTTTGGGATACAAAGCTGGTGATTATCCTGCACTCTTCCTCTGCAACTAACGTGGAATAAAAACAAGCGGCAACACGTGGATGTTGAGTAACTTTGTTTTCACTCTGACCTGACGATACGGTTCAGACATGATCGTTCATGGAAAGTGAGGATATTGAGGGATCTTTACGATTAATTAATCGTTTTAATACTGCCATTAATTGTTAGATCAGTTAATGGGGACATCTGTAGTTCCAATAGGGACACGTTCAGTCATGGTGTTAACTGCTTGTTTTGCACGTGATGTCATCACCGCCACAAAAACGGGACTTTGACAGAAACATCTGTTCTGAAACATCTGACATGAATCATTTCTCCCGTCATGTTTGCAGAACTTCGACTTCCCTCTGCCCAGCCCTCTGCGGGTGTTTGAGATGGTGGAGGTGCCCCAGCAGGAGTACCCTCTGGTGTGCATCGGTGTGTCTCGGGGCGCCAACCCCAACAAGCCGGTCATGGTAGAATACATCAACCTCAACTCCAACACATCCTGGTTCACCAACTCTGGTCTGGGTATGCTGATGTAGTATTAGTAAAAACAGGAAATGTTCTGGTTTTAGTTCTTTACACCGACTGTTTTTGTTGCGATTAACCGAGTTTTTGTGTCTGTTTTTTTAGAGAAACCATGCCCTAATGTAGTTCAGGTGTGCCCGCTGGAAAAAAGCTCACTGCTTGTGCTCATAGACAGTAAGTAATAATAGTCTTTTCAAATCTGCCATTTATTTTAAACAGATGTACCAGTATATTACTGTGCAGACCAGTACAACCGGGTCTCTTTCAGTCTGCCTGTTTGTGTGATGGTGGCCTTTTTATAGGAGCATTGTGTTTGTTGCTGATGCTGCAGATGGCATTGTGACTCTGAATCTCTCTCTGCCACAGAGTCGGTACTTATAGTTGGTCTGGATGGAGAGCTGAAGAGCAGCTGGCATCTTCCATATGAAACCACTTTCTCTCAAGATGTGGAATCTATAGGTGAAGAAACGGCTTCTACACATACAATTATTACTGATTATTACTGATATAAACAGAGAAAAAAACTTTCTGGCTCCTTGCTGGAGATAATTTAGCCTGATGAGCTCACATACATAAAGCAGCCTGTTGCTGTATGTCTCCCCCCTTTTGTCTATGCACTGTCCCGTATCTCTCTCCATTACATAATTAAGCCCACTGGAGCCAAAAATCCTTTGAAAAAAAAATTTGTAAGAGCTCCTTATTGATTTTCTTTGTCTGTTCAGTGCATTTCGAGGACACGCTGTTGGCAATCTGGCGTCACGGCTGGCAGAGGAGAGGAAAGGGGTTCACAGAGGTTCTGGAGGAAACCACTGACCTAAAGAAGATCTACAGAATAGTGAAATCAGACAGGTACTGCCCATCTTAGTGCACCAGCAGCCCTGTGAGGTGCATCATGCTGAATGCTAACCTGTTTATGTTTGTGTTCAGTCTGTTCTTACCCACTGTCACTCAATGGAAATTTACAGGAGATGGTGGTTTTAGTTTGGCCAATGTTTCTATTTCCAACCACAGAATTAATCAGAATTTGACCTTAGAGGGACATGAAAGTGTGCTCCATATTTTATGGTGATCCCTCCAGATGTTGAAATGTTAAAACACTCATGCTTCCTTAAAGTTACACATATGCAAAGATGATATGACACTTCATTCATAAGAAAAAGCTTGTATGATTATTTCTTAAATGTGTCCTCCTCTTTGAAGGATGGTCGTCTTGGAAACGCGCAAGACTGAGGACCAGACAGGCCAATCCAACCTGTACGTCCTGGAAATAGCTGAGAAGTACGTCCTGCTCCCCTGACTCGCCTGTGTGCTGACACAGGACATCGTCGGACACTCCCTGCTCGGCCTCTCTGTGTGAACGTATCTACCGGGATTCCCAGCACTCAGCGGGAAGTATCTTACACGTGAGGCATCAACATTTATGTCTGTCATCTCCAACTTTGACGGGCGTCAACGCCCCCCTACCACAGGATTTTATTTTCTAAATGGAGCAGAGGAAGTGATGACATAAGGAGATTGTAACTCTTCTTCCTCCGTCTGAGGGAGTCTTCTCTAATTTATGCTATTTTCACCATGGTTTGAGATCCAGAACAATCTGGAGAATCCAGAGGAATGAATGTTGGAGGAAGGTCGCCCTCAGACCCTGAGGACAGATGTGTCCTTCCTCCCACAGTGTTATTGATCACAGCAGCCTGCAGGGACTGACATACATGGCTCCCACCAGATGCAACATACAAGCTTAACGGACCGGAGCACTGCTGGTGCTCCTGCTGTGTCTTGTGACCTGAGTTTATTTGTTAGTGTTGCATCAACTGTTACTGTTGTTACACTCTAATAAAGTTAATTAACACAAAACGAGGTGGACTGTATTGATTTTGTTGGGGGAAATCAGTTAATGAAAGGTGACGGCATAGTTGATTAGGCCATCTTTGTTAGTGTTACGGTGTTTGGGAAGCAGAGAAGTGTCCTCCACCCATAATGTAAAAGGTATGATTGTGTTAGGAAAACATTTATACTGAAATAAAATGAATAGAAAGCAGTAAATGTTTGGATCAGCCCATTGCCCTCAAGTCTTTCATTTTAATGTATTCAGAAAAGCAATTTTTCAGTTTTTATCAGCTCAGTTTGAACGTGAAAGTATCAGATTTTTATTTTTTACATTTATAATGAAACCTACTGGCTCTTCTTTTAAAAAGTTGTCTGAGTAATTCTGCACCATATTTTAAAGGGCTTAACTTCTATTTATGGTGGTCCAGCTGGGTGTCACTTGTTGGTTAATTGAGGGGAAAATCAACCTGACTGAGCCCGAATGCCCCCCCACCACCACCACCGTGGGTGTGCGCAGTGCCAGGCCGGGCCAGCAGCAGCAGTAGTCCACGCGCCATCACACGTAGGCTACTTTACGCACGCTGGATGATCGGAGGCAGAGACCCGCTGGAGAGTGATGCTTCCAGCGGCTCAGAGGGGCTGCTTCTGTGGGTTTAAGCATCAGGCTGCAGCGTCATGGGTGAAAAATGATCCGGAGCGGACCGGGTGTGATGGTTGGCCTAGCTGAGCTCGGCTGCTGCTCCAATTCCTTTCTCCCATTTGTGCTCTAGTATTTATTATTTTTTTCTTTTTAAATCGCATCGTTATTATTTCCAGGTCAGAATCTCTGTTTCCTGTGCGGCTTGTTTGTACTAAAAATGGCCGGAGATGGCGGCGCTCTGAAGGATATCAATGAGATTAAATCCCAGTTCCGGACCAGAGAGGGCTTCTACAAACTGCTCACCCTCTCGGACTCGCAGCAGCGGGGCGGGCTGCCGCGGGGTCCGTCCTCCGGAGCCACGCTGGGCCCCGGAGCGGGACCCGGACCGATACCCGGCGGAGGGGTCGGGCTGCTGCAGGGGCCCGGGGCTGCCGCCGCAGCAGCCTCTTCCTCCTCCAATGCCGCAGCCAACTCCTCTCCAGCGGGCTTCCTGCCGCCGGTCCGGGTCTCCATGGTGAAGCTGCAGCCCGAAGACCCGAGCGAGGAGTCGGAGCGGGTGTGCTTCAACATCGGCAGGGAGCTGTATTTCTACACGTACACCAACATCAAGAAGGTGAGCCGCCGCCTCCTCCTGCGCTGTCTCAGGATGCCAGACTGGATGGCCACACTTAGCCTAGCATGCTAAGCTGCTAACATGATGCTGCTAGCTTCATCATGTGAGACTAAAGCTCGCAGCTGGATGGAGATGCACGCCAGATTTAGTTTGTTACTCTCTGGGAAATGGAGGGTCTGATCATGAGTCTGAGCAGACTGAATGGTGCATCATGAAATCGGTGTTAGTGGGCGCTACAGGGGGGGCTACAGCCATGAGAGTGGCAGGAAACAGGCAGAGAGGCTCTGACAGCCCCCCATTCACTGAGCTGGAGGCTGTATGCTGCAGCTGAATGTTAATATGACTCTGCTGGCTTTAAGATCATACACGTTATGTTTGGAGCTGAAGATGGATGTTAAGAGAATAAATCTTCAGCACATGGTTTACAAAGTCAACATATTGTTGATTGAACAGATAAATTCATGAAGCAAGTGATGCATTCAGTCAGAATTTCTTGTTTTCTGTAGATGAGATGCATATTTCCACCAGATGTTCTCAGGATGGAAGGACAAATGTGCTTCTTAATGTGGATTATTAATATCTCATTAAGGTTTAACACTGGAGACGGATGTAAAAGATGTCTTCCTCTGATGTTTAACTGACTTAATTTCAGCCACGTTTAGATTGATGAGTTAATTTTCCAGGTGCGTGTGCTTCATCTCTTTCACGCAGAGCTGGTTGAGTCAAATGTTAGTCAGTGTGTCAGATGTGAATCAGACTTGAGATACAAGTCTCTGAAACTGTGCACTCAGCAGTGAGTCTGTGTAAGATAACACCAAGAGTCCTGATGCATATCTTCCAATCTCTGAGCAGAGATGTTTTCTATAAAGTTTCTTTGTCCCTTCTGCGACAAAGAAGGATTTAGTTGTAAAATAATTAAAAATCTTCATCTGATACAGATGATAAATGTGGACTATGATACCTAAAGTCAAACTATCTGTCACTTCTTCATGTTTTGCAGTCTGAGTTCTTGTCATTTTTTTAAAAAGATGTCTTGATCGATAGTTCTACAGACTTTCTAAAAGTGACTTTCTTTGGACATTTAGCTGGTTTTCCATTTATCTTCGGTCCAGTACTTGAACGTTGTTTTCGAGCATTAAAAAGGCTCCAAACTGAAAAGAAGAACCAGTGTTGTGTTGACATCACAGACAACTTAGCAAAGATCCAGTTTTATAATTGGATCTTTGTTGTCAGCAGCCGGTCGCAAAGAAACATCATTTGTTCTCATTTCTTTCGTTGCGTCTCAGAAAAACAGCAAAGAAAACACAGTTTGACAGATAGAAATCAGGATTTGTGCAGCAGCAGCAACAAGGTGATTCCCAAAGAGCTGCTGGCTGTAAACCAGGCATATCTCAGTACATCTAAGATCTAACATCTAAGGGAAAGTCCTTCAAGAAGTCTGGAGAACTAGTCCTGAAGACTGAAAGAAATAAAGTTGTGTTAAAGGGGTTCAGGCTTGTTGAAGCTGCTCAGACCAGATGTTGACTTCCAGCTCGCTAGAATGACCCAAATCCTGTTTTTGCCTCATAACTTCTATCTGTGTTTATACGTTGCATGTTTCAGTAAATCAACTATTTCTTGTTTACTGTTTATCTTAAAGAGAAACGAGTGCGGCTCAGAACTCGTGCACACTGCTGTACAAAGTACTGATACTAACAACGAAACCTAAAAGAACATTTATTGAAATCTGCTTCTGTTTGATCTGAAATTCACCTACTTTTTGATTATTTGAGTAGTTTGGTCTTTAGAGCAACAGGAGATGAAAAGAATTCAAGATGGCGAGTTTGTGTTGAATAATACTCCAGAACCCCACAGTTGCTGTTCCTACGGTTTCTCTATGTACATTTTTATTGTGTTGTAGTTTTAAATCAGTAAAAATGACGTTTGATTGGTCTTTCTGTGTCTCTGCACAGCTGTGTTTGAGCAGTTTATCTCCTCACACCTTCCAACTGGTTACTGGTGAGCTCCCAGTCATCTCTTAGACTCAGGAGCTCAGCTGGTTGAGTCCTACTGGTTCCAGACTTCTTCCATCTCAAACCACTGGGCTGCAGATAACTCTTTCCTTTAGGAGTGACTTTATCTAAACTCCTCCCACAACTGGACTCCTGTGAGGTTCTGGAGCCACATAAATAATCTACATATGACCCCGTTTACCAAACAGGATGCGTAAAATGCCAATTAGAAAAGAAAATGCAATGATTTGCAACTTGTTTCAGGATTTAAACATGAAAATAAAAGAATTGGGCCTGGAGTATGTTTACCTCGGTGTTGCATCATCTTCTCTTTGAACAAAACTCTCAGCATTTGAGAACAAAGACGACCAGCCGTCGATATACGAGTGAAATATTTCCCGTTCTTGTTGCAGGCTGTTGAATGTCTCTTTCCATTCAGCCCGGAGGATATGATGTTCAATATTTCCCAAATTAAGTTTCATGTTCTGATCAGTCAAGACTAGAGGAGGTTATTTCACTTCTCCTCAGTGAGTCTTTAACGAGCTCAGATCCACAGAAGAGACTTTGTATTTGGATCTTATTATATTCTTTTCTTTTCTGCTCTAACTTAATTTGTGGATGTCGATATGAACTGAGTTCTCAGAAATGTTTTTGAACACATTTTCAGTAAAGAATCATGTCTGTTTTTTTAAAGCAGTCTTTCCTGAAGGCCTGAAGATCATCATTCAATTTATAACTAACAGTATTTTGCAGAAATAACCGAGCCTTTTCTCTTCTGCATTCTCTCAAGTCTTGGCTTTCAGGAGAAAAAATATTGGCATTGAAACAATCAAACAAGAGAAACTATTTACATATTTACACTTTTTCCTCTTTTACAGTTATTTAGGCTACTATTTACTTTCTATCCTCACAAACAAACTCTAACTCGGCTGGTTTTTAGGCGCCACCGTGCATTAAACACATCTTAGCTTTATTCCAGCCATAGAGGACCATTATTTTGGTTCTTTCCAGACAGACACAGAACTTTCTGCTCACTCGTTGATCTTTGGCTGCTCCTGATTGAACATTACTGTCCATTTAAGCTCTCTGATTGGTTTGACAGATAGTGGCTTCATCATAAAGTCCGGGTCAAAATCGAGGTCTCTTAGCTTAATGTAGTAGTGACACTGATCTTTTTTGAGACAAAGTTTTGATAGAACTAGATTCTAGCTGCAAATGGCTCAATAAATGATCCCAGAAATGCCAAATTCATTGCAGGCAGATAGTTTTATATTTTTGCCTTTACTTTCCTCCCCTGAGACGTGTCTTATTCCCTCTGGATGTCTGAGACCTGGCTTTGTTCCCCTCTGCAGGCCGTGGACCTCAGTAAGCCCATAGACAAGAGGATCTATAAGGGGACCCAGCCAACGTGTCACGACTTCAACCAGTATTCGGCCACCGCGGAGAGCGTGGCCCTCATCGTGGGTTTTTCTGCCGGGCAGGTCCAGTATCTCGACCCCATCAAGAAGGAAACCAGTAAGCTCTTCAATGAGGAGGTATGATGCCTGTTCACTTGGCTGCAGCTCTTTGTGGTGTTATGATCAGTAGAATCTGTCTTTTTGTTGCCGTCGTTCTGCTTTGTAAGTTGTTGCACTTTGTTTTCTGGAGTCCTGAACTGGTTCTGTCTCTTTAACGTGACTCCCTGTTAAATTTAGAAGGTTCGGGGTGTATGTGCACGACTGCATGCAGATATTCAGTTTTTCTTTTCTCATCTCCCGCCCTCTCTGTGCTGCAGCTCATGTTTCTATCTTGATCTCTACGTGTACGTAAACCTTTTTGTTTCTGTTTTGGCCTCATACGTTGACAGCAGCGAGGCGACTCTACTGAGTCATCTTATAAAAAACGTCTTATTTTAATGTTAAATGATCTGTTATTTACTCCCAACTGTCTTTTGTCCATTTCCTTCTTGTTTTCTAGAGATTGATAGACAAATCCAAGGTGACATGCCTAAAGTGGCTTCCCAAGTCGGAGAACCTGTTCCTGGCCTCCCACGCCAGCGGCCACCTTTACCTCTACAACGTGGACCACCCGTGCGGCACCACGGCCCCTCAGTACTCTCTGCTGCGGCAGGGAGAAGGCTTCGCCGTCTACGCCTGCAAAACCAAGACGCCACGCAACCCGTTGCTGAGATGGGCTGTCGGGGAGGGAGGCCTCAATGAATTTGCATTCTCCCCGGATGGCGTGCATGTGGCGTGCGTGGGCCAGGACGGCTGCCTCCGCGTCTTCCACTTTGACTCGATGGAACTGCAGGGGGTGATGAAGAGCTATTTCGGAGGGCTGCTGTGCGTGTCGTGGAGCCCCGACGGGAAATATCTGGCCACTGGAGGAGAGGATGACCTGGTGACTGTCTGGTCGTTTGCTGAAAGCCGGGTGGTAGCCAGGGGGCACGGCCACAAGTCTTGGGTCAACGTGGTGGCGTTTGATCCCTTCACAACTTCTCTGGAAGATGAAGAGCCGATGGAGCTCAGCGGCAGCGAGGAAGACCTCCACCAGGGGGCGCCAAATAACTCCATGCACTTTGGGCGGGTTCGAACCAGCAGCACGCTGTCGCGGCTTTCCCGCCACAGCTCCAAAGGCGGCGGTTCGCCAGCAGTCACCTACCGGTTTGGCTCAGTGGGGCAGGACACCCAGTTCTGTCTGTGGGACCTGACGGATGACGTGTTGTACCCACGCCTGCCGCTGTCCCGCGCCTTTACTAACACTTTTGGGCCTTCACTGCCCAACTCTGGTAGTGGGGGGGTCAACAGTACCTCAGTTGGGGGAGGGAGCGGAGGGGTTGAGGGACACCACCACCCCCCTAACACCAACACCGGCACTGCCAACCCACCCACGCTCCCCTTACCGCTCCCACGCTCCCTATCCCGCTCCAACTCTCTGCCCCACCCTGCAGTGGCAAACACCTCCAAGGGCCAGGGTGCCTCTGAGGGTGGTGGGGGAGGTGGAGGAGGTGGAGGGACCAGTGGCGGAGGAAACAGCACTCCATTCAGCATCGGCCGTTTCGCCACACTGTCCCTCCAGGAGCGCAAGTCGGACAAGTCTGGTGGCAGCGGAGGGGTGGAGAAGGAGCACAAGCGGTACCACAGCCTGGGCAACATCAGCAAGAGCAACGACAAGATCAACGTGGCGCCGAGGAGCAACCGGCTGGACGGCGCCAAAGTCCTGGGCACCACGCTGTGCCCGCGCATGCACGAGGTGCCGCTCCTGGAGCCGCTGGTCTGCAAGAAGATTGCACACGAGAGGCTGACGGTCCTGGTGTTCATGGACGACTGCATCATCACGGCCTGCCAGGAGGGTCTCATCTGTACCTGGGCCCGGCCGGGGAAAGCGGTGCGTCTTTAACTCACTCTTCATTGTTGTTCTGCTAAATTTCAATCCAATTTTATTTCTAGAGCATATTGGTTGACATAGCTGTGTTTAAAGTACTGTAAAGCAAAAGCAAGCGCAATACACTCACTCACAAGCAAACATACACACACATCTTCCATAAAACATGAAAATGTAAAAATAAAACTTATTATCTAATGTAGTATATTTAGGACTTATGGTTTCTGAGACCTGTTGCATCACTTAGTGGTAAAAAGCTGCTCTAAACCTTGTTGTATACAATCAGATACTTCTCTTCTGCCCCCTGGTGGACATATTTAGTACTACAACAATTCTGCTATATCTTGTAGTTCTGAATGGAAAATTTATACAAACTTTTTATTATTATTATTATTATTATTATTATTATTTATTTTACATTGTGTCAAATAAGACCAACTGAACGGGAAAAAAAAGAAAAAATTTCTACCCATTATTTCTTTGGGTCAGGTGTGAAAGGGTTTCAAAACATAAAGGATCTCAACTGGTGTTCAAACCCAAGGAAAATAATTAAGTCTTAATAAGGGATTTAAAAAGGAAAAAGCAGATTTTGGTTCCACATCTTTGGTGCTGCCGTACAGCAAAATCCTGATTCCCTCTTAGCTCCAGACTCCTTTTTGGAACAATTGGAAGTTGCTGGTCAGCAGGTCTTAAAGTCGGGAAGGACTCTAGAGCTGAAGCAGGTCAGACTGGTAGGGCGGTGCTAATTTACTCAGGAGTTTATACTTTAAGAGAGGATGTTAATAAACACACAGGAAGCCAGTGAAGAGAGGCCAGAACAGGTGGGATGTGCTCTAACTTACAGGTGCCTGTTGGCAAGAGAGCAGCTGTGTTTTGGAGCATCTGCAGGTGGAGCAGAGAGACTTGGCTAACCCAAACATTCAATGCACTGCAATGGTCTAACCTTGTTGCTCTGAATGCATGAATTAGTCTCTTCTTGGGAAAACCAGTTTTTTATTTCTGAGTTTCCTCAGCTGCCAGAAACTGGACCAAGGGACCACTAGAACTACCTCAGGCTCTTTTTCATTAAAACTCTACAGTTTGTCCAAGGCACCTCAGAATGTTTTTGTCTTTATGCTGATTTATTTTATTTATTAGTTAATAACTCAACCAATAAATTAAAGGTCTTCAGAGCAGAATTCTTCAGATTTTACAAGCTGCCAGCAAAGTTGTTTATTCAAGAGCCAGATTGTTGCAGGTGTTTGTATGTTTGTTTGTTTTTTTGACCAGACACAAAGTACCGTAGACACAGGTGGATAACCACTGTGGAGATGATTCTGATTCGGTCCATTTGCTGCCTGTCAGCCCTTCCTTCTTTAACGCTCTTCTACCTACATTTCACTGAGTTTTTTTTAAAATAAAGACAAAAAATTCAAAGCTTTCCAATCCTCCACCTCAAGACCACCAAGTTCTGCTTTAACTGATTAATGAAAAAAAGATTTTTTATTTGTAAAGAACAAACAAGATGAAGAGTTGATGAGCGTTTTTATTTAGCTCCTTAGAATTTGTTTAGAATTTCTTTCATAAATTGATAAAATGAAATGATTAGGTTTTGAAATTCAGTGTTATTCTGTTTGTTTTTGGTCTGGTGGATATTTCTGAACAAACCCCAGAAATGACTCAACAGCCGGAGATGGTTTCATCTTCCTCTCCTCAGCTGTGACGGATTTTCCTCTTCCTGCACCTAAAAGCAGATTTTGTGCCTCTGATTGCCGTTGATGTGTAACATTCAGGGTTTTTTTTTCTTTGTCTCTTGTTCAGAACTTGACAGCACAGAACGGGAACTCTCCGAGCGGCACGGTCGTATAGCTGGAGGAGAAGCTTTGCACTCATCCCCTCCCTTCCTTCACCTCCTCCCTCATTCGTCGTCGCCTTGTCTGCCCGAGGCCGTCGCCGCCATCGACCATCGACTTTTGGAAACATTATATTTGGGGGCCAACAACCAGAGACCATCTCCTGCCTGCCACTTCAGTATTAACCCCCCCTCCTCCCCTCCTCCAGTACGTCTGTGCTCGCCATGACTCAAAGGTGGGAAACGGTTTCTGAAGCCTGAAAACACTGAAGTTCCTTCAACAGATTCATGAAGTTGGTGAAAAGGCCACATTAGTCATCATCAAGACATCTTCCAGGTCTGTCTCCTGAAAATAATCCAGCTTCTTAGTTAGTTTTCCTCTTTTATTAACCAGGAACTGATGAACTGCTGCCAAAAAAAACAGAAAATGATCCTTTCATTTAGCCGAACCTTCAGATTTTACGGGGCAGCTTCAAACACGTGAAATGCTTCAGTTTGTCGTTTTCAGGAACAGTTTCCCACCTCATGACACTATGGGAACAAAATGACCCCCCCCCCCCTTCAGCCTTCACCCCTCCCTGCTGAAAGACTGCATCGGCCACACCGGTTATCTTCTCTGCGGGTAACCATGAAGGAGCAAACCTCCCCCTCATCAATCATCCCTCCCATTTACGCATCATGAAAAAGACACTGCAAAAAGCCACGGCCATTGTATTTAAGTTATTTATTTTATCACAAGACTGTGTAGTAATTTATACTGTAAATAATGAAAATACTCTATAAATACAAAAAGGAGACAATGACTTGGCAGCAGTGAAGCGGAGACAAAGCAGGAAAGATGAAGAATATTAATATATGAAGATGCTTCTATTGTACATAGCAACGATAGTTATTAATTGAATGTCTGCTGTTTTAGGGAACTCGAAGATGTCACTGTGTTTTTATTTGGTGTGATAGTTTCTCCAGTTTGTCCCTGGAAGCAGTCGGGGTGTCATCCGTCAGAGGGAGGCGGAAACGTTTAGAGCCACTCTCCTGAACATCCTGCGTGGGCAAACGGCAACTTAATGAATAACATGCACACGAACAAACACACACTCTGAACGTTAAATGGCTCACAAACACACACACATACACACAAACACGATCCCATCATGGTGTAGCATCATATATTCTGTGTCTTGGATTCCTGTTGCACCTGAATTGCCTCTTGCAAGAATTTGCACATACAATAAATCCACAGTCCAACCTGAGCTGCCACAGTCAGCTGTTATTTTGTTGTTTGATCCAAACTCTGCAGGAACCGTACCCACCCCCCCACCCCCCCTCACAGCACACTGCTCCTGCAGAGGATGTAACGGAGGTACATGGTGGAAAAACTTCAGGTCTAGTTAACTTTTTCTTCAGAAATCTGTTGGAAGCAAAACATTTAGCCAGAAAATCGGACCCTTCAGGAGTTATTGTGTGGAAAATCCTCCTTCCTGGCCAGGTTTTATAACCAGGTAAATACAACCTGAGATGGACAACAACACTGTTATTACTTATTTACAGTTATTCTCCATTGGTTTGGCTCATTTCTTGAAACATAAATTACATTATAGAAACAAACATGGACGAACCTCCAAACCATTTACAAGTTGTTCAAAACACAATCATATTTCTCATTAATTTAATAAAATGTAAATGCAAATGTCTTAGTACATGTCTCAATGTCTCAGTACATCTTTGCAAGTGATACAGTTAGCCTTCAGTTAGCCTACAGTTAGCACAGTTAGCCTACAGTTAGCACAGTTAGCCTACAGTTAGCACAGTTAGCCTACATTTAGCCTACATTTAGCCTACATTTAGCACAGTTAGCCTACAGTTAGCCTACATTTAGCACAGTTAGCCTACATTTAGCACAGTTAGCCTACATTTAGCACAGTTAGCCTACATTT
>JBBBVU010000009.1:6885672-6896279 GCA_037177055.1 Atherinosoma microstoma
ATTTACAGTTATTCTCCATTGGTTTGGCTCATTTCTTGAAACATAAATTACATTATAGAAACAAACATGGACGAACCAACATTTACAAGTTGTTCAAAACACAATCATATTTCTCATTAATTTAATAAAATTGCAAATGTCTTAGTACATGTCTCAATGTCTCAGTACATCTTTGCAAGTGATACAGTTAGCCTTTAGTTAGCCTACAGTTAGCACAGTTAGCACAGTTAGCCTACATTTAGCACAGTTAGCCTTCAGTTAGCACAGTTAGCCTACAGTTAGCCTTCAGTTAGCCTACAGTTAGCACAGTTAGCCTACAGTTAGCACAGTTAGCCTACATTTAGCACAGTTAGCCTTAAGTTAGCACAGTTAGCCTACAGTTAGCACAGTTAGCCTACATTTAGCACAGTTAGCCTTAAGTTAGCAAAGTTAGCCTACAGTTAGCACAGTTAGCCTACAGTTAGCACAGTTAGCCTTCAGTTAGCACAGTTAGCCTACATTTAGCACAGTTAGCCTTCAGTTAGCACAGTTAGCCTTCAGTTAGCACAGTTAGCCTACATTTAGCACAGTTAGCCTACATTTAGCACAGTTAGCCTACATTTAGAACAATTTCCAAGTGAATAGATCTTTTTTATCTAAACTGATTGTTGATTTTCAGTCTAATGGTTGTTCTCTCCAAAACATGTCTGCATCATTTCATTCTATAAGTCATCACATGCACAACAGTGCTCAATTGTCAAAATTAGTCAAGAACATAAGATACCATATATTCATTTCTTGGAACATTTGATAAACTGATTACAGGAATTGACAGTCAAGTGAAACTAGAACTTACTGCTCTGTAGGCTGCTTATACATTTGATTGTTTTTTTGTGTGTGTGTTTATATTACAGTATATCATGCTGTATACATGTTCTTTTTACTCTGATTTGTGGAAGTTACGTCATGTGTGTGAATAATAATGGTTACAGTATGAGTGCAATGTGGGATGTCCTATCTTGGAGGCTACTCTTACTGTAAAATCCTATTTTTTTCTCTTTTTCAGTTTTACAAACAATTGTAAGAGTATGGTAACCACTGACAATGAAGGATGGGCTAAGACTGAGAGGTGGACATGAGGGATATTTCAATGGTCCTCTCCCATAGTGACCAAACATCTAAACATTTTGACCTGCAGTGCTGACACAATGCCAAGGGGACGATGCATTTTGGGGTCACTGACTATTTGTATGAGAAAGAAATTTCATTTTGACTCATGAGTGAACAGTTTTGGGAGAAAGATGAGCGTCTGCAAGTGAGCCATGGTGTTGTGCTGAAGACTGAAGACTGTTTCACTAAATGATCTTAGAGTATTAAGAATGTAATTTCTGTTTCAAGAAATGAGCCAAACCAGAAGAATAGAATAAACCTTTATTGTCATTGTACAACGAAACTGAAAGTACTGCCCTCTCCAGTGCTATAAAAGTCTAAACCAATGGAGAAAAACTGTCACAAAAACTGACCAAAATCCAGAAGCCGTATGTGACAAACACCCCACAGGGTTCAGCTGCTTGTAGAAGCAAAAACATGAAGTAATCATTTTCTGTACGTCGTTACCCGTCTCTCTCATGGTCTTGGATAATTTTGTCCACTCTTCTGTACAATGTTGTTGAAAGCGTGTAAGAAAATCAAAGGTCAATGACAGAAAATTTTAATATAGAATTAAAAACCGTTTCTATTGGTATCTAATAACTTTACTAGAATAACTAATGTTTTTACATTTACATCTGCTTGCCAGGGGTCTGCATACATGGCAGCTGCCATATTTGTGCTGCCATTTTTACTACGGTGTCTCTGAATGGACAAAGGACCCTGTGTGTTTAAAAATGCAGCAACGGCTTTGAGTATGGTTCTGGATAAGAAACGCCTTAGAAGACAAATAGAGGAAGACACACGTACACGATGTTGAAGTAGTTACTGTAGTGCAGGCATCGCTGCACCTCAGGCCACTGGATCCACTCGGATGAAAACATGTTCATGTCTGCAAAGATTTGGCCACTGACGGCCACCATCCACTCACAACTGTGCTTGATGAGTAATTTCTATGCCCATCATCACCACTAGATGTCAGTAATGCTTACACACTGTACCTTCAGCTCAGTGAGAAGTCCAGTTGCATGAGCCAGCTTTAACTAAGCTTTAGCTGCCAGACAAATGTCCTCACATTTGTCTCCAGAATACTTTGGTATCCAGAGGAGTTCATGGTCCACTCAGTGGCTGCAGGGTGTCCAGGTCCTGTGGTTGCAGATCATCAGCCCTCCACCGTGTTTGACTGTTAGTATGAGGTGTTTAAGCTGATACGCTGCGTTTAGTTTTCTCCAAACATGCTGCTGTACATGAAGAGCAAACATCTCTGCTTTAGTCTCGTCTGTCCAAAAGGACAAAACTCTGAGGTTTGTTGTCTGATCAGATGCAGCTTTGCATGTTCATTAGGAGAGAAGAGGCTTTCTCTTGCAACCCTTCCAAACAAGTCATTGTTATTAAGTATTTTTTTAATGTTACCGTCATAAACTTTAACATATAACATGCAAACTGGGACCTGGAGAGTCTGACTGGTAGTTTTTTTGAGGTTTGTACAGTCTGAACCTGCTGGGACGTCCACTCTGTCTTCAATGTTTTTCTTTTGCTAATAATCTTGCTCACAGCAGAATGATGGACTCCACATAGTTGTTAAATCATTGCTGATGTCTTTCCTCCTGGGAATTTACCTCATTTTAAAATCAAGTACTGAATGATGTTTTATGTTCCGATACTTAAACTTTCTGGGGAAATGCTATATTTTCTTTTTCATCTCTCTTTAGATTTTCACCTTCTGAGAACAGATTTTTTTTTTTTACTGCAAACACGGACGGATTAAACTCCCCTCTTGACTTGCCAGACATTTCATTTTCATTATTTCACCACTTTAAAAGACTAAAACAAGTTTATATTATTTGAATCTCTTGCACAACAATGATGCACAGTTTTCTCTATTTTCTGGTTTTAACCCTAAAAAATCATCAGCGGGTTGGTCCTGAAAGCGCTGAACGGATGCAGATAAACAGTTTTAAAGTGTTCAGGCTGCAGGATGGAGGATTTCTCATGGTTTGCAGATCCCATCCGGGCTGAAAATTTCTTAAAAATCACTGACCTCCCACCCTGATGGTCAAAGTGATGTTTATTTATTTTCAATGGCTGGTGCTCAGTGCCTTTTTTTTTTTTTTTTTTTTTTTTAGGTTCTGTGAGGGTTGAAGAGTCATTTGGTGTTTCACCATCAGTATATGGATGCATGTGGCTCCACACTTGCTGTAAAACGGACACATTCAGGTTCGTTCTGTGCTACTAGTCCTGCCTGCCGGATCATAAACATGATGCATATTTACGGTGAGATCGGGCCAAGAATCAATAAACTTGAAAAAAAAAGGATCAATAATGAACCTCAGAGGTCTGAATTACCAGATGCAAACGCCTCTTTTTCTTTCAATGCCTCTCATTTTTAGCCACCACATTCTCCCGACGTCAAGTCGGAAGTATTTTTACCCTCAATTGTTGTTTCAGTTTGTTTGCGTGGTGCTCTGTTACCCGGCTGACAAAACATCCTATAAATAGTAAAGCAGCCACGAGGACCACGGGAGTCAAGGTTGAGCCCTGGGAGGTGTCTGATCCGCTGTTCAGGTATTGTTCTGTGTATACTCATCTGTGTTGTCATAGCAACAGCATGCACACTGAGCTCATCTCGAATGAGCTCACGGACTCAGAAGCCAGTTTGGGTTTTAAGGCTAAAACATGCTTCATGACACGGTGTGAGGGGGAAACTTCTCCTTCTCGGACTCCTCCTGCAGACTGGTGGCCAGTTAGCGCCAACTGGTTGGTCTCCCAACACACTGTGGTCATAACTGAACACACAACTGGTAAAAAACTGAATCTCTCTCAGTCTTGTGTCAGTAGTGTTGAGTTCTGGGTGGATCCATCCCCCCGTCAGACCTGTTCCCACTGATCTTCAGTCCAGTCCTTGTGTCATGTGGCAGACCTCAGCCTTTTCTCCCTGTTTCCCTTCTTTAAGAACAGCTTCTTGACAGCCTCGCCTGCATATAAACCTTTTCTGATGAGGCTTCAGCCAACAGTGGATGAATATTTGGCCAAACTGAAGATCCAGATGCATCTCTCAGGTCCTGTACCAGGTCTTTGTTCCTTTTTCTTCAGGTAATCCCTTTCAGATCCTGTCCATCTCCTGTGGATATTTCTACTTTAGTCCCCACTCTTCTTCTTTGTTTCCAGTTTCCTAAAATGCTTTAAGGACAGACTGCATATGGCGCTGAGATATGCCGACTTTTCAGCTTAAAGCTCTTTGGGAATCACCTTGTTGCTGCAAAAAATCCTATTTTCTGTCTGTCAAACTGTCATTGTTGGTATTTTTTACTAAAGAAACAACTAAAGAAACAATTTAGTAGCACATCCAACAGGAAAAAGCAAAAACTAAACAGAAAGTTTATCTCATATTTGTGTAATTTGAGTTTTTTTCTTTGTTGGCCTGCAAAAAGGTTGGGATTTGGGTGACAAAAGACTGGAAACGTAAGTGTTACTAAAAAGAAGATGTTGCAGTCTATTAGGTTAATATGTTTTGGTATAGAAAGAGCACCTTAGAGAGGCAGAGTCTCAGAAGTAAAGATGAGCAGAGGTTCTGCAATCTGCAAAAAAAAACAAAACCTACATATGGAAATAATGAAACAAAGTCAGAATAATGGTCAACAATGCAAAATTGTAAAGACTTTGAATATCTCATCCATATTATAGAAAATAATAATTGAATTTGGAATAACCTCTTTATTAAAGAGACAGGTCTGAGGTCTTTGGGGTCTCGGGGGAAGCTGCTTCTCCAGTATAGACATAATTCTGTCATAGAAATCACTGCATTTTCAGAGGAAAACTTCCATAAACTGTTGTCTGGAAACACATTTCACTGTGCCATCATCAAATACGGGTTAAACTTGGTCATACAAAGGAAAAGCCATATATGACCGTGATTCAGAAACACTGCCGTCCCATTTAAATTGGTCTGAGACAAAGTGAAATATTATTATTAGTCAAACTGAAACCTTTATATATTTCAGCAAGACGTTACCAAACCGCATCTGTTGGAGTTCAGACACTTGAAAACAACAAAGAAGACTTCTGAGCAGCTAGAAATCCATATTGGACCAGAATTACATGATAATCCTGTTCCAGCTGTTAGAGGAATAGCTCAATATTTCATTTTCAACAACTCATTCTGTTATGTCTGATTTATTAAATCAAGTTGAATATTTAAAAAAAAAAAAAAATGCAGATCCCAAGGAGAAATTTTATTTATTTATTTTAGTAAAAATCATTAATAGTCCTTATTAGTCAAGTTGTTGTTAAACAGGGATATTTCCGTTCCAAGAAAAGGAAATGTTTTTGTCCCAGCAAACTGAAGAAGCCTCTGATTGAACTCACGCCTTTGTTTTCCTCTCTGAGCTGAGGAGGATGTAAAGAACTGTACATTCTGTTCAGTGACTTCAGCAGCATTCCTACACAGTTTATGAGATTTACACATAATTTCTTTTCAGTCTTCATTATTTTCTGCTTTTTTTTTTTTAACATAACATCCTAATTGTTTGGGAATTGGAGTTTAATTTCCTGGTTTTATAGATTTCTTCCTTTAAGTTCCATTCTTACCATTTCATTAATACCACACTGACTGCAGGAAACAGAGAAAAGTGAGTCGTCTTCTGGTTCATGAATGATTTAAATCTCTCCTTGTTTCCCCAAAGAAGATGAAGGTAAATAGCAACAACGATCTGTGGGCGTTGCATCTTTTAGCTGCTGGGGTCTAAGCTGATAAAGCTAAGCCTGTTTCTGAGCTATTTTTATGCCATGCCGTGATAAATGGTCTTGGTTGGTGTGTGTGTACATGTGTAGGTCCTGTATAGGAGGACTGCGGTCGGTTACAGTCAGCTGCATTATGGTCTTGTGTGATGAAAGATATGAACTCAATGCCCCTTCCCTCCCTCCCTCCCTCTCTCTCTCCCTCCCTCTCTCTCTCTCTCCCTCCCTCTCCATCACTTTTTCTCTCCCTCTCGAAAATCTTCATTTACATTCTACAGAAATAAACCGACACAAGGGGGGACGTCTGTCCAACATAAAAAGATGAAGATTAAAACTAAATGACATAAAGAAAAGATCAATTAGAAATAAAACATGTCTAATGATTTTCAAAAAATATTATTGCGTTATTTTATCATTTATCCATATATAAATGTGTCTTGTGTCTCTCAGATTTGTTGGATTTTCCTTTTTCTTTCAGAAAAAATGTAATTTCCTGAATCCGGTCCGGTTTGCTTTTGGTCCATCTGTATTCAGGGAGGCAGAACTCATCGTGTGCATCACTACGAACCCACTGACCTGCATTCAGCTGAGGACATAAACAGGGCAACGTCAATGTATGGCGGCTGTTACGTCATTACGCAGCGTATGTTAGGCTGTAACGGAATCGTCAAACCGAAGACTGTCGGTAATACCGGAAACTAGTAGAACATTCAAAGTAAAAGAGATCTGCGATCTGATGACGCTTCACTACGTGGATCACTCGTCTTCTCACTGTTGCAGTTGCATCAATTGTTTCATATTTTGACCAAACACATGGAAACCTTGAGGGACCTGACAGGTTAAATATTGTCGCCTTCATACAGCCTAACCATTGCTTTTGTCATGTTGTCTGGGTGTCCTCTATCACTTCAGGTTTACCCACCCCGCTCCATTGTTTTTCTTTTTCTAAACCAATAAGCCTATTTAGATGTGCAGATTTAAGATTTAGTTGGTTTATGTGGCAAATAAGGCTACAGTTGTTGCTTTAGGCTAGACTTTGTTTGGCAAAATATTATTTGATCACAATTAGGCTAATATTATTTTAGCTGTAGCCTAAAGGCTACTTATTAAGGAATTTAATCTAAGTCTAAACCACAGCGTCAAATGCCGCTGGTGGCCGTGAAAGCTCTTCTTTCTCAGATCTTGACAATGGCAGATTTACTAGAGGAACAGTAGCGTCTTTAGTGACGGCAGGGATCTCCTCATGGAGACCTATGATTGGCTGACCAGTCTCTTTGGGCTCCTGTCTCCCTGGTGGAGGCCTCTGGACGTGAAAATTATGGATTTCAGACACTGCATTTATCATGGTCCGATCATTCAGGCTACACTGGGATTGGTCCGATAGGAAAGTTTCATAAATCAAACTGAATCCAATCTTAAGATCCTTCCTGCATCAGATGTGCGTTCATTTCCGCGTTCGTTTGATAAATGAGGGCCAGTGTGTTTATAAGGTTTAACATCACCAGGACTTTGCTAATGACCACTATGAAGATGCGAAGGATCAGTTTTTCTTTGGGTGCCCAAACTTTTTAATGTGTGTCCCCCCCCTTCTATTTAAATTAGTAAAGAGCCAAGCCAGGAGCTACATTAAAATTTAAACAGGAGTGAATGCAACATAACCTACTTTGGTTTGACAACAACTCCAGACGCAGTTCAGCACCAGTTTGGTTTTTATTTTGACACAGTGACCGGAAGTAGTTTGTGCTAACAGCTGCTAACTTGACGCCACGGCGTGGTTGGTATTTATGCGGGGTTTTGTCAGGATCAACAATAATAAAAGCAGAGTCGCTGCTTGGCGTTCTGTGTAAACATGGATAAAGACGATGAATCTGGCGGGGGCACACGGTAAGACTCTTGTCCGAACCTAAGTGAGTTAAAAAGGTCAAATATTGTTGAACTTTTACGACACGAGTGCGGGTGCGAAGCCACGAAGCAGCTCGCGAGGAACCGTCGTGCTGTGGCTCTGCTGGGCTGTTTGACACAAATTGTAAAAAATGGAATTGAATGAATATTTTCACAGCTTTGTTTCCTCAGCTTCCATTTTTTCTGCAGCAGCTCTTTAAACGAAACCTCATATTTATTGCACTTTATATATAAATTACAAATAAGCCGCTAATTTATCTTTAATTAAGTGTAATTGCTGGTTTATTTGGTCCAGTTTTACTCTCGGCTGTGTTGTCTGAGGCGCCATCTTTCAGTCTTAAACGGAGGTTTTGCTGCATGAATCCAGGATGACCCACATTTCATGTTGTGATTTTATCTCTAACTGCAGGCATGTGTGCAGACTCCATGTTGCGTTCACTGTCTTTCAGTGTTTTCTCCAAGAAATGACATCCCCTTAAAGAAGGGGACACAGAAGTGGATGAAAAAGTTCTTCTTTGCTCTGAGGAGATGTAGTGAAAGCTTAAAGAAGTGCAGGTTTGTTTCCACACAGGATGATGGGTTATTATGTAACTTCCTGCCAGGTGTTTATCTCTTAGACGAGAGAAATTCTGTTTTCTGTTTTTAGTTATTAAACTGACCTGCTGGTAATCCTTCACGTCTTAGTTTACCCTCGGATTACATTAGACTTATTCCCTACCAGTGGAAACACACTCACGTGCACAAACTCACAGCAACACATCCTTTTTTTTCTTTTCTTGTTGCAGAGCACAGACACACAAATCAACAGTTTTATTGAGTAATAATAGATAGTGGCCACAGTTTGCTCTTTGAGGACATTGTGTTCTCCAGAAACTCCTCCCAGCTGACCGGTTTCTACTTCTGCTTGTCATATGAGAGAGTTTGTGTTTGTGTGTAAGAGTTTGTGAACTCTGGTGCAATTATCAGTCTTTAAAGTTGTCTTCCTGTTGTTGTTCTCACATCCTTTTTCAGTCTGTCGCTCCTTCTGGGGCAGATCTGAAGATATTTCATGCTTTTTTGTACCACTTTTGTCCTGTGATTGTTCTTTTAAAGCTGCTGCTCATGGTTGGGTCGTCATTCATTAAAGGTCCACTATGTGGGATGGAAGGCCCTCTAGTGGTGTAAGTTAAAACTGCAGTGTGTGTGTGTGGGGGGTGGGGGGACATGAGGGGTCTGCTGTAGAGCTGGTGTTTGGTTCGTCCTTTCTGGGTTACTTTGATAGCTAGGAACGTATGATGGTGGTAAAAATAAAAAAGTTGATTAAATCACAGGAGGTGCAACAAAAGGAGGAGCAGCCTGCGATGTTTTTAGATTTAAAGGCTTGTTCTAAGGTGATTAAAACACATTATTCCTTAATCGTATGCTTTTTGACTAATGAAAACATTAGTCAAACATTGTTTTTCTGCCATAAATGTTTCACAATCGAATCAGCTGATATGTATTAGAATTTTTAGATTTGGTGATTTAAATGTTCACATCTTTAAAATACTTGTTCAGCTTTGTAGTTTACAACTGAAACACATACTGGCTCCGTTCATACAGGCAAAGGGACTCAAATCAGATTATTTTTAATTTTTTTTGTAACAGTCTGAACACAAATCCAACTCAGGGCCACTTTCACATGTGTCATGTGTCCCGAGCTCGGATACATATCTGATGTTTTTCTAAGCGACCTCAGTCACATTTCATGTCACATTTCATCCATTTTTGACGCCGATGAAGTGAAACAGACGTCATAAATCTGTGCTGGAGGAGGCGGGACGCGGTGAAATCCAATGTAAACAAAGCTCGGAACAATATTGTATCCTAATTTTTACGGCTATGGTGGTACAACAACTCCAAAACTAAAACGCGCTAACAAGTGTAGCATCCGTGTTTACCTCCGTAAACACAGCGAGCCGTGTGCGATGCAACATTGTCCTCTGCACATGCAGGTCACAACTTCGTGCACAACGCTGGCGGTGGACATCCACAGCTGTTCCCCCAAAGTATTTTAATCTCTGGAAATATTTTCTAAATTCAAATAAAAACTGGCAACTACGTAATTTGCTTTCAGTTGTATTTTAATAGTAATGTCGCATAAAAAGTAGTCGCAGTGACGGCGATAACGGACGGATAATTAATGCTTCCAATGCCTGCGAAGGTCTGCAGGCAGTAAATGTTTGATCTGCTTAAGCCAGTGGGGGTGTCTAAGTCCTCTCAGTCTAAGTCCTGGTGCTTTGGTCATGGAACTGCTGCAGGGCGTCCTAAAGCACCTGATCGGAGTATTCGCTGACACCTTCTGCAAGAGATCAGGTCTTTCAGGAACAACGGCGGGAGCCTGAACTTCTGCTCTGCGAAGAAGAAACACAACCTGTAACGGACTAAAAATGTCTGTACTCCCCCGGAGGCCTCGGAGCGTAATGAAAGAACCGATGTTGTTGACTTGTTTTTCTCATGTTTCTGCCTCTCGGTCATCTCTTGACCCCCTGAATTCATCTCATGTCCCCCTGGGAGGGGCCCTGACCTGCACTTTGAAAGGCAGAGAGCAAAAACACATTCTTCATCCCCGCTGAAGCTTTCTGAGTCGGACCCGGTTTCAGATTCAGCTGTTTGCTTCGGTTTGAGTTTGACCGGATGTTTCACGTCCCGACTTCCTGAAGGACGTTTGTCTCTTTATCTTCACACGCCACAAAACGAGACAAAATAAAGTCTGAGTTTAATTGTGAGTGTGGGCGTGTCACATACGTGCATGTGTGTGTGTGTGTGTGTGTGTGTGTGTGTGTGTGTGTGTGTGTGTGTGTGTGTGTGTGTGTGTGTGT
>JBBBVU010000009.1:6940612-6951097 GCA_037177055.1 Atherinosoma microstoma
TGGCATGATGATGCATTCAGGACAACTCCGTTATGCCGCCTCTAACGTTATGAGGCCACTTATGTAAGAGCTTGTCTACGCTGCCTTCATTGTGCAAGTAAATTCCATCAGTATCTGCAGAACTACCTGGGATTGTTAAGCAGATTCCATAGGAAGGATGGGATAAAGAGCCGGATTAACGACGCTGAGGCTGAGCTTCCACTCTACACAGAGACACAGACAGAGCTGAGGATCACCGGCAGCAGCTGCATCAGCAGTGACCATCTCACACCTGGTAGTTTTATGAGCTCTCACCGGAGACAGATGGGATAAACAGATGAACATCTGTTACTGTTGAACATCTGGAGCCAAGTCGTCACAACATACCTGTTAATGAGTGCAAGTTGCCTGACATGTTTAGTTTATTTTGTAGGTGCAAATGTTTGTGTGCAAATGTATGGAGCTGCTCTGGTGACATCTATAGATGCATCATTAAGTCGTTGCCATGGATTACTGACGCGAGGGAACGAGATAACCAAGTCATGGCCACGTGGTAGTAATGCACCAACAACTTGCTCAATGTCTGCAAATTGTTTTTGTTTCAAACACATGAATCAAGTGTCTGTACTCGAGTGTCCTGGTATGATAGATCCCAACACATCGCAGGATATCATTGTAATGGACCATCTAATGGTATATTTTCTTTGAGCAGGATGTTTTTCCTCGCAGGGCTACCGTAGTGTAGCCAGACTTTGTGGAATTTGTAGTGTTTAGGGACGGACATGGCTGTGGAGCAGCTGTTGAATGATGGACCTGGTGTCCCGTCTAAGTTTGTTGTTTTGTAGTTAAACTATTCAGCTAGGCGACCCCAGTAAGCTCAGTTACAATACTATAATTCATTCTAACATTACATAAAGTTAAATCATAATTGGCCATAAATATAACTAACGCATTTCAATGACTTAGTTGTCTCGTTCTCTTACGTTAGTAACGTGTGGCCATGAGTTTATTTGTGATGACACATTTAAGTTGTTTGTTAGGCTAAACTTGCTGCTGTTTGCTTAGTCAATGCAGGACATTTGAGCTGGTTTGAGAACTGAAGTCAACACCTTCAGCAACCACAGAACACATCAAACGTCCCAGAACAAGAGAGACAGCGAACAATTCTGAAACCTAACTTGATATATTTTCAGACATCCATGTTTGGCTGTCATCTTATTGACTAATTCAGCTGCAATAGTGTGCATGACTGACTAGTTAACTGCAAACATATTTTCTAAATTTAATCTTGTAAATAGTTCAACTTTATGCAAATACAAGTTTTTAAATGCAAATCTGCTCCATACAGACTCTACAGAGCCTTCCGCTTTAAGATTGTGGTACTGGGTGGTACTGGGTGTGATGGGAAGTGGCCAGTTGCAAAGAAGTGCATGATGACGGAGGTGGTTACACTTCTCTTGATCAACTAGCAGAGTAAATTACTGCTAGCCAAACGTTGCACACCATGTTAAGCACCTCAGAGGAGTAAATAAAGATCTAAGAGATGGAAAGCTGTGCTGTTGTCTTTGTCCCCCCCCCTCCTAGATGAAACTGGTTTAAACATTAAAAGTAGGTCATCGGTTACATGCCAGAGAACATTAAGGACACACGACGACTAGAACACGACCTTTAAGTTGATGCGTTCATTCTCACCAAGCACTGCAGAGCATAGCTAGTCATACATTAGCGTGGTTGCATGCCGTCAGCTTGAAAACTAAACTCTCTAACTCAGAGTGACTTCACCGGGTGACAAAATCCACAATGATGCTTTTTTCCCCTCAGCTGGATTGGACTGAATATAATTACACATTAATGTGTGTTAATGGCACTTTTTTCCCCCCAACATAATAACTTGCATACACAGGCTCAAACTAAATAACCTCCATTGATAAACAAGTGTATAAAATTATAACTGCACAAGCAAATATTGCCATAGTGTCCAGAAAGCAAAAGGGTTGGTATACATGCACTGCACTCCACAACTGTGGACACTAAACACTTCGATCTAAAAATCATTAGAGGGAGCAACATGAAACAGTCTGCAGGTGCCTCTTCTGCTTGATGAAGCACAACAGTGTAGACGACGGACTTGGATGCGACTGTCTGTGCATTCAGTTGCAGGCTGAGGCTACGGGGGAAAACCACGGCTCAATTACTTCACACCACAAACATTGATCAGCTCTCATCAAGGACGCTGTGGTTTACACAGCTGATCTGCACATCAAATGTGTGACATGCATGGAAATGTATGTTGCTGCAGTAATAACAGAGTCAGCAAAAGACTGCAACTGGGCTGCATCTTATAATCTGATCTTTACTTCTCCATTTGAATAAATAGAACTTTGGGATTTGCAGAATAAAAAATGTGAATGAAACATCCAACACACATAACATCTGTAATCATCTAACAGCCACAGTCAGTCAGTAGCAGGGGGGGTTTTATGCACCAAAGCGCTGACCATTCAGCAGGAGGCTCGTCCCAAATCATCTTTATCAAATTCTGCACAGGCGCCAAATAAATGACACCTAACACACACGGGTGGGGTATTATGGCACATTTTCTCATCAATCTTCTGAAACCGACCAAGACTTTGACACTTAAGCTCAAACTTCAGTGTTAAAACGATCATGTTGGCCTTGACACATACAAGTAGCTGAGTTCCTTTTTTTCTTGGTTTTGCTGTGCAACCATGTTGGTTTCATTTTCTGTAGAAAGCTGGAACTCACCAAACAGGAAGTGATAGGAAATCCACCCCAGTTCTCAAATAATGTTTAAGTAGTATTCAGTTGCTTTTATCAGCCACCATTTTCCTGTTACTGTTGTCTCATCAGTGGCTACGGTACAGTTCCGAGTTTGTGTGATAATCCTGGAGCAAGATGAGGAGCAGCTATCTGTCAATCATGTGCACGCTATCAAACTTGCTCATAACAAACTTTCAGACACGTCATAACAAAAGCTCTTGTGTTAATGCTAATACTATCAATGCAAGCTGCAGTACAGAAGATTGGTATGATGCCAATTATCCATCTTTGTTGTGTCTCTCCAACTAATTTACAACATTCTGCATTTGATTAAATCGTTAACTTAAGAACACACTGACTATACTCCAGTAACGGCCTCTTACAAAACCCCTTATTCCTTCCTAAAACAGCTACGATGCAGCCGTTTCATTGAGTGTTATGTGAACACAGCAGCGTGAAGAACAGCACATACCCGGCCATCATGAGTGAGAAGGATGGAGTCGCTCTTTATGTCTCTGTGGATTACTCCCTGAGTGTGAAGGACAGATAACGCTTTCAGGACAGACAGACACACGGTGGCAATCTGCTCCTCGTTCATCCTGGAAGGAAGAAGACAAGGAAATGCTTTACTGGAGCAAAACATGAAATATCTGCTGTTATGGAAAACCCCAAATAACAGGTCATGACAGGTGGAAGGCTTTTCTCTGTGCACAATACAATAAGTAACACTGCCCCCTGATGGACAAAATACCTCTGTGAAACAAGGGACTTGTGAAAATACTGTCATGTTTTTAATAAGTATCTCTCGATTAAAGACACAGCATTGGAGCAGATCTGTGAAGTGAACAGTTTAGGCATAGTTTTCAATGTGCTTCAAGAGATCCAAATCAACCAAAAACAATCTACACAAGCTTAAACATGTAGAAGACGAAGCTACCTGACTGGCTCTTCATAGCAAATACTGAGTAGGTGTAGATGGCATGTGTGATGCTTCTTTTGATTACTAGCTGAGGGTAGATTTCTATGTAATCTGTTTGTTTTCTTCTGTAATATACGCATCTTTATCAAGATTGAAAGCTTCAGAAGTTTTCAAAAGGAAGTGGCAGACTCTACAGAAAGGTAACATGCCAACTTTACACCAAAAGTGGTGTTTAAACAAGTTTTAAAGACGGGTACACCCACTGAAATAAGCCGATTAAATCCCATTTCCCATTGCCAGTAGTTGCATGTTTACTTTGCTTTGAGTGCTGGTGTATTCAGAACTGGTCCAGCAGCTACCACTACCTCCATCCTTTCACTTTGTTGTATTCACAAGCTTGTAAAGGCTTGTCCTGGAACCACCATGAAGGGAACATGAAGGGATGGCATTACCCCGTATCCTGCAGGCTGCGTTGGATCACAATTTTCTGAGATTATTATTTTTGACTGAACTGTGGATGTTAACCCACGCAGGAAGCTGTTTTATAGATGCTAGAAATGAATCAAGTCAAGTCTGTCTATGTGAGCGACTTTCTGCTGTCAGCTTCAGAGCTTTCATGTAACACTTTCAGGTTTGGTAAATTTGCGTTCCTGTGAAGACAAACTCCGATGTGCCCAGTCATGTTGTCTTAATCACTTCCACTTCACTGACATGTGAATCCTGTGTTTTGTTCCTATAGACACTAATTGGAGCTTGAGCCAGTAAATACACATAACTACAGCTGTGTCATGTTATATGGGATTAATTAGGATTAAACATTTTCCTTTTGCACTTCAAAGTAGTATAAAAAGCAAATAGAGTAAGCATTTAAGTAAAAAAGGTAAATAGAACAATGCAACCGATATATTAAAGAGAAAATAAAGGAAAAAAACTCAAATAAGATAAAATAATTGTAAATAAAGAAGTCGTGAGTATTGTATTGAGATACAAAGAGATTATTGGACTGTTCAGGTGATGTGGTGAGATATCGCACATAATTATAATTAAGCTTATTGCGCATTATATTGGAGCATGTTGTACAAAGTGGGATTGTGCAAAACTATTATTGAGGAAAAGGTTTTAAAGTCTGTCTTCATGTGAATGTTCTCTGGGAAAATGAGTTGGGATTTGCCTTAACAGGAAATTAATTTGTACTCCATTCACCTATCAGGTGTTCAGGGTTTCAGATTGTGATTAATATGAAAGCAACTGATGGAGATGAGACTAAAAAAATATTTAAAAAACTCTTTAAAACAAATATCTAAATTACCCAATCACATGGGTTTATACAGAAGACATGATCAAGAGGATCATTAAAGCGTCTCAAAGGGGAGCTGAGACGATTTATGTGACTTTAAATGTGTCATAGCTTTTGATGGCACATTGGAATTTTCCTGCAAACACATCTCCATGGTAACAGAAAAATGGAACAGTCCCATCTAAAGTAAGAGTGACAGCTCTCTGGACAACAAATACCTTGCCGATGAAGTGTTTGGTGATGGAAAGGCAACATTAACTCAAATTAACACAAGTTGCTAGCAAAGTAAGCAGAGGAGCATCTTTGAGTAGACGACATGTCAAAACCTTGAATCATCACATTTCTTTCTCACCTTGTGTGTGTCACGATGTCAGTGAGAGCCCCTCCCTCTAGAAACTCCATGACGACCCAGAGTTCATCCCCCACCAGGTAGCTGTTGTACATCTCCACTACGTTCTCGTGGTGATAATCACGCATGATCACCACCTGTGGTTTCCAAGGAAACAAAGGGAATCAGAGGCAGGGTTTTACATTCCTGTAGCAGCCTCGCATGATTACTCAGAAGGTGACTGCAATGACTAAAATGTGTTGTGACAATTATCAGCTGCTGCAAGAGTGAAATGGAGCCACATGAGAGTTTACCCTGTCATTCCTCCCGTCTCAGAGGGAGATATATTACCACATCTTTTTGATGTCCCACAGATACGAGATCTTAATGCGAAGAGAGCTTTACACAGCTTCTTTTGCTGCTCTGCTTTCTTAAGAACTAAAACCTGTGTTACGTTGCTCATGTCAGGGAAGTGTAAATCACTTTCTTTAATCACTATTTATAATTTGTGTACAAAAGAGAAAGATAGTTATTGTTCTTTAAAAGTTAAAAATGCAGGTTATCTGATCAGACAGTGAAAGGTACATTCAGATATAATCTGCTGATATAATGTGAGGAACTTCCTATCCAGCGCTATATAAATTCATGATTTCTCACCTCGTTGAAGAGGAGTTCTCTGCGCTGTTGTTTCCGCAGGTCCATCTTCTTCACAGCCACCAGTTTTCCTGTGGTTTTCACCGTGGCGATGCACACAATCCCAGTGGACCCCTCGCCTATCTTGATGTAATGGTCCAGGTAGGTCCGCGGATCGCCGGGATCAACCACCATCTGTAGTGCTGCTCTGAACTGCTCATGTGAAACCCTCTGGGGCTCCCTCTGTGGAGAGTGGCCCTGGGGCGGAGCGCCTGATGCTGGGGGCCCAGAGGGCACAGGAGGCCGGGGAGCCGGAACGTTGGGATGAGGGGTGTGTGGGTGCTGAGAGGCCTCTGGGGTCAGGCTGGGGTGGGAAGTGTGATGAGAGTGCTGGTGGTTTGCAGGGGACTTGGAGCTGGAGGAACCTCGGGTAGAGCCGCTAGAGGGTCCGTTCTGAGGGGACGATTCATGGTGTCGGCCCGCCTTATCATAAAAATCAAACAATAGACCAGCATTATAGATGCTATAGGAAACAGCAATGATATACAAACAAAAACAAAACATTATCTAGTTCTATAAAATACTCTACATTTCATGTTTCCTAATGTTAACCATGTTTTGCTATCATCATATATGTATAACAAGCAGTTATTAAAGAGAAAGCAGGACACCAGCAGCAGCAAGGTGAAAAAAGTTAGCATCCATCACCCTCTGGGCTCAGTGTGTACTCTCCCATCTCCCTCGGAGCTGCCTGCGTTCACGCTTCTTACCTGTCCTGTGGGGCTGCGTCCACCTTCACTGTCCGTCCTCGGGTAGGTATTAAACGGCCGTGTTGTCTGTTGGGCAGTCTTCATCACCCCTTCGGTTATTGGCAGGTTTGGGGTTCGGATGTTGGGTCCTGAGAGGGGCCTTTTGTCCCTGGGAGACTGGGGGCTGCCGTCCCGTGCCACATAGCTGGACTTTGGCCTGTGGTCACCTGGCTGATCCCTGTGACCCACCTGCTCCTGGAGAGATGAAAGCAATAAATGAGAGGAAGGCAACAATAGTTTGGAAACAGCTGAATGCAACATGTCCCCTGTTCCAGTATCATCACAGGACCATTAGCTGCGCTGTTGATCTTCGGTCTGTACCTTGTCCCGGTCTCTAGGCTCTCTGTCTCTGTGAGGAGGTGGTGGGCCAGTTCCAGGTCTATCCCTGTGGGCCCTGCTGGGCTCTTGTCCCCGAGGCTGTTGCTGGGGCCGACCGTGGATTCCCTCATCTCTCTGAGCAGGACGGACTGCACGCTGACCATGGTGGGGGTCCACTCCACCCTGGTGGTCTTGCCTGTGTCGATCTCTGAGAATCAGATTGCCACAGTTAGTATAGATGGCCGTGGTGTAACAGATCTCTGCCTGGAGTTAACAAAACATTTGCTCTGTTTATGGGTCAAATAATCATTACGTCAGTATCTGTTAAACAGATGTTAATAAGAACCCCAGCTGGATGTGTAATCCTTACCCTTACCTTTCAAGTCTGTCTGAGTGGGAGTAGTGTCTGCGGTGAGGGTCTCCATTCTCCTGCCCGCCTCCACCTGAAGAGCTAGAGTCCCGGCGGGGCTGGATGGGTGGACTGCCTCTCCGTAGGGAGTTGGAGCGAGTCACAGACATGGTGTCAAACTCATCCAACAGCCATGTTAAAGAGCCGTCCACGCCCAGCTTGCTGCCACGTACGATCGTCTAAAGAGTTTTGGAAAGCAAAAATTAGGATATTTACTGGATGATTCAATGAGAGCTCCTTATGAAGCTCGTATCCTAATCAGCGACAATGTTAAAATCCAGTATCTCTCAATTTAAAAGGATCGAGGACTATGATCAATGAATGAACAATGTTGTATTTTTCAGTGTTTTGTTACTCTTTAACATACAACAACATTTCACAGCATTTAGATCACATTTCGTGGGGTAAATCAACACTGCAGTGTTCGGGATTGATTTGGAACAAAGTACACACTGGTAAGTCAAAACTTAGTAATACTACACACTAGTCAATTACAGTCTGCAGAGGTCACCAGTGTAGATCGGCTTATAAATCATCACCTCAGTGAGCAAAAGCACCAACACTCTGTCACAATTACCTAAAAATTACAATCAGGTCATGTCTAACACCTGTGTTATATCTCCATTTGTTTTTATTGGTAAAACAGCCCAAGATGTCTATAAAACAGTTTAAATTTCAGGTAATTATTCCCACCTTCCGTGGTTCTACAGTAGTGATGACAGTGGCGTCGATGAAAGGTTTGGGCCTTTTGGCTGTGTCTTCGATGAGTGACTGCCATTGCCGCGGCAACCCCACAAACTTCTGCTCCTGCTCGTCAAAGTCCGTATGTACCCGATGCTCAAAGTTAGACGGAGCAGATATCTGGATACGAGACTTCTTCTTTTTGGTGAACATGGTGACGGGTGAGGCAGCTGCAGCCCAGCATCAGATCTGTGTGGAGAAAGGAGGAAAGGTTAAAAAAAAAGAAAAAAAGGCAGAGATAAAAGTGGTGAAAACACCACTCATGCATGCAGACAAGCTGTAACACAGGAACATTGTAACAATATCAAACACTTTTTTTTAAAAGGAAGAGCATATAAACTGTATCATAGTGCAGTCTGGATTATTTCTCCTACAAAACTCGACTATTGAACTGAGTAACACCACTTAAACCTCATTTAGCCAACTCTCAGTGTCCAACAACAGCTTTGAAAGTAACTAAGACATTGTAAAAGTAATGTATGAAACTCATTACCTCAACAAAAGGTGACTTGTGTTATGCATGCATCTAATCAAATTAATACCCACAAAACTGTTTTATTTCAGTTCACTGACCATTTATGGGCCTAGTGACATTAAACAAGATGTGGCCTTTAGCTGAAGGTCACCAGTCCACTCAACAACTGTAAACTCCATTATGACAACAAGCAATTGTTCTATAGCATTAAATCACACATCCAGTCTGGAGGAGATTAACAGAGAATTGTCTTCAAAGAGCCATTTACTCACAACCGTTGCGGTTTTCTTACAGTCTCAACAACACTTCTGAATGATCACAGCTCAGTATCACTACAAGTTATTTCACATGCATGTATGCATGTAAACAACAAGCTACAGGTTTGCTGCAGAAAGCTCACATTCTGTCAGATAAAACAGATGCATACTGTATTCTGGATCGGGCTTTAATTAGTTCATGAGAGAGCCAAAGTCAGAGAATGCCACCGAGAGCTTTTCCCAAGCCTGCTATCTACACATTCATGCCGGTAACATTTTCCCTTGAGGACACATGTGATGGTCGCAACAGAGTCCGTGGGAGCCAGGGTGTGGTGCTGTTCCTCTGGTTGGGACCAAAGCAACAGCACCGCACCCTGGCTCCCAACCAAAGCAACTGTATTAGGATGGGTCCTTAGAGTGCAGTCGTTTTCCAAGGCCAAAGCCTCACACTTTTAAAGAAAAACCCCTGGATCTGTACCAACAATGTAAGAGAGGGTCTCTCTGACAACTTTAATTAAATGTGGCATTCATTTTTACATATTGAGACGAATGAAACTGAAGAAGTTCTTTTGCCCAAGTCCTGCTTTAGCTGTTTGTCTTTGCAAAGGAATGTTGACCGATAAAATATGACAGCCTAATATCTACCAACTGCTTTTCTGATGAATAGTTGTTGTTTTTTAGCTTTATGAGCCTGCACCTGTGACCTGCTGACCAGTCTAAAATACATCTGATGCTTTGCACATCAAAATTACGTAGATGTAACATGCAGTTCTGGCTTTTAGAAAACAAACTGAGTTTACTCGATGTGACAAATCGGAGGGTCAGGCTTCGAATGATCAGAAAGAGCTAACATAATTGCAAAGGTTGTATATCTAACTTCAAAAATGTTCATGTGAAAGTGCTTTGAATGTGCATTCAGAACAGTCATCCACATACCAATGTGTCATATTATAGATATACATATCCAAATATACCAATTCAATTTTTTCTCCACATTTTAGATTGAAGTTTTATTTGAGATGGTCAAGGTACAATTTCCTTGACCAATCCCACATTTCACTTTCTTTATGTCTGATCTTCCAAATCCAGCTTTCTAAAAAATAAAAACATCATACAAAATCATTGCTATAATATTTGCTTTAATTAAAAAAATCAATCAATGTAAAACATTAACTATGAATTAAATTTCTCTAAAACTGCACCAGTGTGTCTGGAATAATAAAGACCTTATTGGAACGGGGAATTTGTACAAACTCCCACCAACTGAGTAGGAATGACAATACATCAAACTTTATGAACAGAATAAGAGGTCTTTAACTCTCACTTGCCATGTTTACGTGGATACAAGTATTCAGATTAAAAGCCTGATCAGAAAAAAAAATGCCAATCAACATACCAATGTTGGTACCAACACACCAAACATACCAATCAGAAGATTCTGATCCAATTACCCTCATTCGGATCATAATTTCATTCCAATTGAGAGGTGTCGGTTATGCCGATTGTTGTTCTGATCAGTGTGCATGATCACATATTCTG
>JBBBVU010000009.1:6959141-6969329 GCA_037177055.1 Atherinosoma microstoma
AAATTAGACTGTTGGTCCGATCAAGACATGCTGCTGTGAAATACCATGTCTGCCTGCTAATGTAAACAGATCTGTCACCAAGCTGAGGAAACAGATAGTGAGTCAGGGTTAAATGACATGATAATATCAGAAATGTGAGCAACAATGTTGGCAACATCTGTGTAAATCATATACTTCTTAACTACTGGTAGAAGGGAAAAAATGTATTTTAGTTAGAAGAAAGTGAATTTCAACTGTGTCTCAGTTTAACATAAAAGTTGCTTAGTTTAAAAAAAAAGATTTAGAGAAATAAGGCAATGAGTGTTATTTATTCTAGTGCACAACTAATATTAACAGAACTAAACAATATTTTAACATACAAAAGATGTGGTCAGATCTTAATATGATAGAAGTTCCTCGACAAACCAGTCTGAACGCTCAATAACGCGTCTATTATCTACAATCGAACAAAGTGTCAGCCTCAATAAGGAAAAGACTTGTTGACATTCCTTTGAGGGTAAAAATACAACAGGAACTGGTCCACTCAACATATCAGGGCCAGAGACACACAAACCTGCCAATCCCGAGGCGAAGTTCAAACAAAGCACGCAGTGTTGCAGCCAATAAGGGCCGACTTCCAGAGGCAGGTTGTGGAATGTGGAAAGGTCAATGATAAAGACAGCAGAGAAGGCAGTGTAAGAGTACACAAGGTAGCTTACACATATTTTTACACAAATACACACAGGGAACATGAGATATTTTGACTGAGACGAGGCGCTTTGCTAGCTGTGCACGTTCCGGCTGATAGAGAGGAATATTTCCCACAAGGTTACGTGAGATTCCTGCAGTACAACTTTAAGGATGAAAAGGACGGTATTAAGTCACCTTACATAGATACTAATACAAATGTTTATGGATCACATTGGAACGTGTTGACGCCTATGGAAAAACTTTAAACACATTCTCAATTTAGGGGAGGAAAAAAGGAAACAAGTGGCTAAAATCTGCTCAAAAACAGACATAATTATAATTTCTCACAAAAGTTTGAACATGATATTTAAACAACTAGTGTATCACCAAATAAATGACAGTAAGAATATAACACTTGCGGTTTAACCTTGTCTTGATGAAGACTAGTTTGTAAATATCCGAAAAGAAAACCACATTACTTTAAATGAAAACCAGAGGATAGCAGCCAAATGCATGTAGGAATGAGTAAAGTCATGTCTGATGAAGAATTGTGTAAAATTAGAAGTGAACCTGAGCAGTTTTACAGATCTTTTAATAGAGGTGTTACACAGGTAAATATCTCAGGAAATCATAAGCTGACATGATATTGACACCTCTATCATTGGTCAAAGTCAGGAGAATCCAGGGATAGCCCCCACCTTAGCAACACCATGAGGACCCACAAAGAAGTGAAGCCCAAGATAGTATATGATAGGAGGAGTGAAAACCTCACTATAAAACCCCCTTCGTCTCCATGGAAACTACCAGGACCTTCATGATTCATAGATGGACATATTAGCTGAGTTTTTTAGAGCTGGAGTAAAACTTTTGACACCAAAACAGCTAAAGTAAGACATGATTTATGATTATGTATTTTTGGGGGTTTTGCTACTCTTTGGCTGCTAGCTCAGAGTTTTTGCCCCACAGTGATGAAGTGGAGAGATTAGCAGAAGCTCTAAAGTGAACAAAGCTGTTCTCATGTTTTTTTTTTTACATTCCCATGTAATAGCTTTGGGTTACAATTTAGTTTCATGTGAAAGCCAATGCTTGGTAGAGTCTTTTAGCTGAGTTTCTACCTGTCATTTTGGTATGCTACATGGTAGGATTGCTACTTCCAAGTGTGTTCACACATGATCTCATAAATAGGACGATGAGAAGTCCATCATGGGAACAGTTTGGATAAAAGAGAACTATATATCTCTTTCTAATTATTCATTGAGGCACTTTTTACACATTCTCTTGGCACAAGTTCATTTTCTCATGCAGCATAAATAAAATAAAAAAAAGCTTGCTTCCAAAACACAGATGGTGATGGATTTTATAGATGCTCATGCATCACATCACATCACTGTCTGTGGATCACACAGAAACAAAAGAAATCAAGTTGTAGCGCTCATGATCTTTAAAGCTTTAAAACTTTAAAAATAACCTGATATCAAATTCAGATTCCAGTCCGGTGACTAAAAAAATCCTTTGTAATCAACCACTCATTAGAAACTGTTGTGTCACCTACTAAAAAAAAAAAAAAAAGCTGCTATTACATGAGGTTATTACCCTGTTACACATCATAGCGTACTGTAAAACATGTGACTCACAGCAGTACCAGTCATCAGCTGCAGCACCATCATTACATGTTGTTACATGTTACATGATGTCATGTAGGGGAAAACAGAGGCAATGAGCTGATGAGATGATGATGTGCTGAGGAACATCACATCAGTCTCCCCCCTCTCATTACTGAACCCATTCATCATGTGATGTAAGAATTATGGTCTATGAGACACTGCTGCGATATCCAATAAGTTAAATGGACCCAGCCGAGGTAAAAAAAATAAATAAAAAAACTGCAATCAAATCAGCCACATGTTGGTAAATATGATTACAACAATACTCTGTTGGACAGGGAGGAAAATGGAGAGGATCGTTTTAAAAAGCAGGATCCTGAGAAATGATCTTGTGCCTGTTAACAGCCTGAGCTCTGTCCGTGCCGTCCAGATTATTCCAGCTACTGGTGCAAAAACTGTTAACAAAAGTGTTTGTTTTTTTCACCCCTCGTTCCCCCTCCCACCGCAACGCACAGCCATTCACGGGCATTGCAACAGCATCCAGAAGTCTCTTTGTTTTGTATTTGTTAAACCTCTATGCAGCCAGGAACATGCAGGCCCAAGCACGATTTTCAAGTTAAATTAAAATCACACACAAGAACAAAACTCCTTTCTTTTTTCCTACGGGTCAAAAAAGGCATAATGGGCCACTTTCTTTTAACACATTTAATCATATGGTCTACAAAAACTATGAAAATGTCAAAGGGTTATTTTTTCTGGCCAGCAGTCCTTAATTAAAAGATACGACTTAATTCACTGATGTATCGATGAGACAGAAGAGGCACAACTGTGGCTGAGAGAGTTAATGCCATGTAACAGGGATTGTTTACAATAAAATCGAAGTTTGAAGCTGTCAGGTGGTTTTTATTTTGACCATCGGTATTTGAGGCTGACAAAAAACAGGGTTTGGTTAAGTTTTCAGCAATGAGCTTGTTATTGTTATGATATGTAACATCCATTTTTATTCATATGGTGTTCTTCCTCTGTTCCTGAGCACCTACAGGGCTGTGTTGATGTTGGCTGCCGCAGTCATTCCAGAGAGGATTTTTCTTTTTCCTTGAAGGTAATAAGCCTGGGCCTCTCTGCTTGGTACATGGAGAATCATAACACAGTCTGATATGTCTTTTTTTTTTATCCTTCCCTATACCTCCTCTTCCCCGCCCAGGCCCAGGCCTTACCTAATCCAGCTTATTTTGATCCTCAACACTGTTTTAACATGTTTTAAATGTGGTGTGCTACAGGATTTTGAAAAGGTAACAGGTTTTTATTAATGTTGTTTCTGATTGAGACAATCAAGCTCAATGTGAAGATCTATCCCAGGTAAAAATTGAATGAAAAGTTTATTAACACCAGATTCTTCATGCTGTCTTTTCAGAAAAAAACATTTTGGTGATTTATGATACAAGTCTGGCTTTTTCAATCGCAGTGTTTTCCTCCACAGGCTTGTTTTTGTTGTCTGTTAGCTGCCTGCTGAATCCAGCTCACTGTTAGCTCCATACCTTCAGTTCTCTGTAGTCCCAACAAACACTCACCCCTACCTGAACAAAAAAACACGGTCATCTCTCGTTTCCCTCCATCTTCTTGCTGAACTCCATTTTTCTGTGACACACAGATCACCCCCCCCCCCCCTTCTTTTTCTGTGAAACCTGATAGCAAGAGAAAGATGAAACTTTTAATGTTTCCAAGCTTGTTCATCCACCACAGCATACAGTCAACCAGAAGGACACAAAGAGGACGATAACAGGAGGAGATATTTAACATACAATTTAGATATAAGTTAACTAAATAAATTCATGAATCATTTACTTGATATAAAGTCAAAAGTTATTATAAAAAGCCCTTCACACAGTCAGGAAGACTGAAGTGATGAGGCAAAATGACTTGCCGTAAAACAGCAGTGTTGCAGCATTTACTGACGCACTTGACACCAGTTAGGTTTAAGTTTGATTGGGTTTCATTAAAAGCTCATATAGCAAGATCTGTGGTGGCCACAACTTTTGTTTCCCTGATCTTTGATAGTAAACCTTTTTTTCTCATGTATCTCCAAAAACACAAAATAAGAATGTATTTAATCTGTTAACGTCATAATCTTAACACACCACATTTTCCTTGTTTTTAGTCTCTACCTGTCATCTTTGCGTACTGATGTGAAAGCTGTTTGGAGATCATAGAAGAAGCCTGAACAGCAGCTGTGTTTGGCTCTCTACATGAGGGACTCTGGGGTCAGCTGGCATCAAAGTAATGACAACATCCCCCCCTGCCATCAGTTCTGCCCCCTGCTGGACAAGTCTGTCAACAGTAACCTACACGTCCATGTTGTTTTCACCTTCTTGGTTCCACTTTCCAGCTGCGATCCAGCATAAACACCCTTCCTCCAAACTTGGGTTTACTAGGTGGGCTGACATCACAACTAAATCTCAAAATCTACACAAAATTTCTGTCCTTTCAAGGTGTTGCAGCTGTTCACTTATCTGCTCATATTGTATAATTTACAGCAGCTACGGCTGCTTAAACCTCCTGCAAAAGGCATCATTTCACTTATGAACTTGAGGATGGATGTCTAAAACTTTCAGGGGTCTCTAGATTTGTCACTTTTAAATGGATGTGGCTGTTATTTGATGCATTTATGGTATAACCCATTAAAGGTCAAAAACAATAATGAGAGAAACATAAACCATTGCAAATGGATTTTACCCCCAATATACTGGAGATTGTTGTCTGAGCTGTAGCCTGAGCAATGCACAATTATATAAGTAATGAAAGATTTTATCCAGTCAAGTAACCCGACATAACCCCTGACTAAACAAGTAGAACAAAAGTCTTGTTAGACTTGGACCATACGTTTTCAGCCTTGAATCGCCCTTTTTCTTTCCAGAGCCAAGTTAACTAGGAGGAGAAAAAACCTCTTGTTATAAGTTTGACCGGCTGCATTTTGTTGAGCAACTGTGGTCGCTAGTGTCTTACATTTAGCAGCAAAACAAAACACAACACCACAGCACTCTTTTGAGCACATTTTGGATTTAGGACAAATGAAAAAGGAAATCTCAACAAGTTGTAGGAGATCATTTGTTGTACTGAAAGCAAAAAAAGAAAAGAAAAAAAAGGTGGAAATCTATCTATAATATTAATCAAAAACTATAAGTGAGATAAAATTAACAGTTTAATTCGTAGGCATAATTGTGTGCACGACAAACATGTCAACAAAAAAAGCACCGTAATGCTATGTAATCATCTGCAGTGTAAATAATTAGTTTTTCTAAGATCAAATCTAAAACAAAATGATGCTAATCTATAAGAGCAACTTGTCCTGATTCCCTCCCAACTCTTCCAGTCCTTGTTGTTATCTTTGCTGAATTATTTGCAAAATGTGATGTAGACATTGTTGCTTAGGTATGGTGTATAATAAGAGAACAGTGACCCCCTCCTTGCAGCTCTGGCATCCCAGGAATGTGCAGTGTGCCCAGCACCAATCGCACAACCTTCCAAACAAAATCTTTCTTTCCTCCTTGGTGCCTTCATGGAAACCTCGGGGACAACACTGTATAACGCGATCTTGTGTGTTCAAGAGGAAAAACAAAAAAGAAATGATGGAGAAATTATGCGGGCAGCGACCTGGAGTCAATAAGACCAGGGGATTTAATCAAAGTTCAGACAGACAATATCCTCTTTGCTGCTTCAGCCTCCATAGACAGTACAATGCTCCGCGCGCGACCTCATTCCTGTTACACAGGTGAAAACGGAAGTTTGACATGGTCGTCACAAGGACACGATTAAACTTCGTTATAAAGTTAAGATCTCGAGCAAAATCAACTTTTACCAGAACTAGTCTGTAACCTGCATTAATCCACCCAACGAGCTCAGGAGGGTCTTAGCAAAAACACATCCTTCACGTAAAACTAGCGTTGTTGTGTGTACACAGCTTTTAGTTGTTTGGGTTACTTTCGCGAGTAAATTATCGCCCTTTACCTTGGCCAGTCATCAAAAACAAAAACTTGACTCTTGGGAATAAGGAATTCTTCTCATAACACACAGAGACACGGGACTGATCTGGTCCCCTCAGACCCAGGATGTCCAGAAGTGAAAAAAGCTAACGTTAGCCGCTGTTAGCGACTCTGCGCGAGCCAAGCCGCGCTACCAGCTAACGCACAACACGCTTTAAGTACACTTATCAGAGCTGAATGCGTTTACTTACCCAGAAAGTTACGGAAAAACTTTTTCTGCTGCCTCCGCGGGATGTTGTTAAACTTCCCTGTGCTTAGTAAAGCATGAGCGGGCTAACTTTGGGCAAACTGTATGACATTAGCCGAAGTATTACTTTCCCGGCGCCATGTTGAACAGGGAACAGAGTACATCCGGGAAACTGCCGCAGAAAACCATGGAAACGGATCAGCGACGGGCGCTGGGAGAGTCTGATGGCCGCTTCGGTTTTCATGTGATTTCTTTAAATTTGTCGTTTAATTTTTTTATCTATTTAGACGAAAAGACTCTTGGAAGGTTTATTATTATGATCAAATTGATTAAAACATTAATACATGTTCAAAAGGACAACTTTTTCAGGAAGTTGGTGGTCAACAGTGGCATCAGAGGTTTCCATGTCCTTTATGAGCTTATTTATAATGGTTATAATAGAAAAGTATGACTGAAAACGCATAATTTATTAATTATTATGATTTTTTATTTAATAATAAATTTAGATAATCCTCAACTGGAAGTTGTGCAAACATAATTCTTCTTGCCTCATGATACAGCTTTAAGGAACAAAGTAGACTAATCAGGAATACATGTTCTGTTCATTTCCCCTTTGATAGATGTAAACTTAACTGCTCAGTGAGAGAATGAAATGATCACAATTATCCAATTTCCAATTCTAAATTGAGTATAAATGATTAGTATTTTTCCTTTCATTCATTATTTTATCTTCAGTGATATTTTGTCTTGTGACCTGAAAAAGGAAATAGGAACAACCCAACATGTTCTACAAGAATACAAGTGTTGTCTCATCTGGTCCAACTTAGGTAAGAAAGTTGTAAAAAAAAACAAAAAAACAACAACCTTAAAATAATAATAAACATAAATCAAATTAATCTTAGTCACCGTTATATATTTATACTCATATATGCATAAATACACATTCATATACACAGAGTTATGTATGTAATGAATATATATATTAAACATAATAAACATTTTATTGTATGCATTATATTTCTATCTTATATTTTTACCTATATGAACATTTTCCCCCTTTTTTTCATACTTTATTCATTTGACATATTTATACAAACATTAAAATCACAATGGATCTACAAAATCACAAAACATTTAACCCCAGGTATCTGGAACTGGAAGATAGAATATTTGCCATTATGATCAGAGTATGTTTTCAAGATCTAAAAGTTATTTCAAATGTACATGCGTGTATGTTTCCACATGTGTGTGTAATCGTGACCACCTGAACTGACTCAGCTCATTATAAAAAGTCAGATTTGTTAAGATAAGATATAAAAGATACAACCAGTTATCCCTCTTTTATCATTTTCTCACACACCCCCTGGAGTGTCTTCAAGTACCCCAAGAGGTACACGTGCCCCCATTTGAGAAACACTGATTTATTCCAACCCTTTGCTTCAAATGTGTTTTATTGGTGTTTAAGTAAAACTGAGTGAATCGGTAGTGTCCCAGCTGAAGTAAAGGCAGGATGGTCACTGATTCATCAGAGACAGCAAAGGGACAGATGATGAACGAACAGGCTGCCATTCCACTCATTTCCTGCCTTTCCTGTTCGACAGAGGAGTGCCGAACAGGAAGGACCGCGGCCTCTGAGAACAGATATTTGGGTTTAGTCTGACTGCTGGGTGTAAGCTGAGCAGACGTGGAGCTGAGCTGGTTGACCATTGTGTCCTCACTTGTCTGGTATTGTGTTGTGTCAACACAGGGATGGGCGGGCTCACGTAAGTTCCTCCTGTAGGTACTGAGAGCCAAGAGGAGGTGGAGGTAGAGGACAGGTGACTGTACAGAATGGATGGAGAATAGCAAACTATAAGGGAGAATAAGACGGGAAGTTGAGCTTGATGAATCCAAACAGTTGTATTTGGTATAAAGTCTGTAGAAAGATGATCTAAGAGCTGTGAAGCAGGACAGGGGCTGCGTGGAGATGGGGTGGCCGGCACTGTGGCCCCACAGCAAGGTTTGAATGTCCCACAGTCCAAAAACATGACCATCAGGTTCATTCGTGATCCTAAATGGACCCTCAGAGTGTGTGATTCTCTGTCTGTGTTGTATACCACCACCTGTTGCCTTCTTCCCCCCACCCACCCATGATCCCAAATAGGATTAAGCAGGAAAATAGTCTAATAAAGAAGGATTTTTTCAGCTTTTAAAAGATTTAATTTCAACTCGATCAAGCCCTTAGGAGGTAATTAAAGTGTTATTGAAGCTATATTTCACACAGAATTCTTGACTTATTCTTTTTCATTAAGCCACAGACAAAAAAAGATGAAAGCCATCCCCCCTCTTAAAGTAAAGCCGTTAAGTGACTTCTGTAAATCTTCTGTTAAGAAATGTTAATGATTTGTCCAACACAGAGTCTCTGGTCCAGGAGTCTGAGCGGACAGGATGCTGCACATGGCTGGTTTTCATGTCCGCTGATTAATCTTAATTTGTGGGAATTATGGTTTCTAACAGCTAAACAATAATCATGAAATGTGACATAACTGTTGGTGCAGTATATACTTACTTACAGGACTGGTTGTGGAAAGATGGAAAACACATTTGTCACTTATATTTTCATGAATTCATGATAATAAAGCTACAAAAAGTGTACAAAGTCTAGTCAGTTTTTAGGATAAGTTTTTTTCCTGATGCTAATGGTTATAACTTTAATAAATTATTCAATTTGACGTGTTAGAAATATTTTTCTGTTCCCGTTTTCTCTCTGCAGTTTCATTTGTGCAACACTGACACCTTGTGGTCAAACCTACGTACTGCACCCTACAGCCCTCCTTGTGTTCAGAGGCTCTTCATTTGGTTCATGGCAGGAGAAAAATGAACACTTTCAGCTTTACAGTAAAATCAGATTGGCCTCATAAAGATTTGAAAGGCTAATAAAAAATTTCCAAACCATTTCAAGTCAATTATTCTTCTGTCAGAAAGATTATTCACCAACGGAAAACATTCAAACTGTCAAAGTTCCCAGGAGTGGACGTCCCAGCAAGTGCAGAAGAGTTCAGTCCAAGGTCAGACTGTGCAATGCTAAAAGAAACCGCAAAAACCCCAAGAGCTACATCTCAGACTCTCCAGGCATAACAGTCAACATTGAGCATGTTAAATGTTAAAGTTCGTGACAGTGCAATAACAAAAAGACTGAACAAGTATGGCTTGTTTGGAAGGGTTGCAGGAGAAAGCCTCTTTTCTCTAAATAAAACATGGCAGCACAGTTTTAGGTTTAGAAAGCTGCATCTGAACAAACCACAAGACTTTTGGAACAATTACCTTTGGACAGACCGGACCAAAGTAGAGATGTTGGGTCAGAATACAGAAAACCAAACACAGCGTATCAGCACAAACTCAGCGTACCAGATGTCCAGCACGGTGGTGGAGGGATGATGGTCTGGGCTTCTTCTGCAGCTACAGGACCTGGACACCTTGCAGTCATTGAACTCCTCCATTTACCAAAGTATTCTTGAGTATAAATGTAAGACCATCTGTCTGACAGCTTGGCTTAAAACTGACGTGTACAACATGACCATGATCCCAAACACAGCAGCAGATCTACAACAGAATGACTGACACACAGATGTCAAGCTCCTCCTTATATCTCTGATCTGCTTCAGTTTTACTCCCCAACCCGCAGTTTGAGGTCAGAGGGTCGGATGTT
>JBBBVU010000009.1:6974151-6989815 GCA_037177055.1 Atherinosoma microstoma
TAATTTTTTGGTGTTTTGCTGCATCAAACTTTAAATTTGTTTGTATTTTCTATAAAGTCTCTGAAAAGTTGTTCAGTGAAGATGCTGAAAATGATTTCTTTTGTACTTGTGTCTGTTAAATAAAGGTTCAAACAAACTAAGAAATGACATATTTGTCATGTAGTTTTTCAAAAGAAAGTCATTCAAGGTTAGATTGAAGCTCACATGTGGGATGGAGAGAATTAAAAGTACTGTGCAGTTTTTTGAAGTAGTAAGAAAAACTGTTGAATGAATTTGAGGTTAAAAGGACAGCATCTTCTAATCCAAAGACAAACAACCATGGATATTCTTTGGATCAAATTAAAAATGACTGATTAACCTGAAATGCATGTTTTGAGTCTGTGGGAAAGAAGCCAGAAGCCTCATTGCACAGCGAGAACATGCAAACGCCACACAGAGACCAGGATGTACTAACCAGACCACCACCTTTCAGTCCTGAATGTTTTAGATTTTGGACTTCTTCACACAATATAAAATCGACTTTTTTTAAAACCCAAAGAACGTCTGTGAGTTTTTTTAATCAGAGAAGTTACAAACAAACACTCCTCCGATCCCCAAAGCATGATGAATAAGATAAACATGATAAGGTCAGCTGTTGATGCAGAATTTTCCATGTTTTCTGGAGAAAGAGTGCAGATTTTACTAAAGGTGGACACAGAAAAAAGAGGTCGTTTCTATAAAAGCAGGAACGTTTCTTGTTTAAACTCAGCTGACTTCCGATTGAGAAATAGCTCCTGTTTTATTTCAGAGCAGGATGACGACACAAAGTCTGCACAGTCGCCTGTTTCACCTCATCTGTTGTAAGAATAACGACACACACACACACACACACACACACAAACACTGGAATAAATGCATAGTTTATCATATCATAACAGTATAATCTAAAGGCTACATTGTAAATAAAACAGTCTAGTAGGTTTAAAGATTGTAGCCTAAATTATGAAGTGAGGTGAACAAACTGTGTCATCGAGTAGAAGTATAAACATGACACGGCGTTGAATATTTATGCTCATACTTTGAGGCAACGAAAGACAAACAAAAGAGGTCAAACTGCTGCATCTACACAGAGCACACCGAGTGGTCACCTTGCATTTCCAACTACTGAAGATCACAATTTAGGCTACGTCTGCTACAGTACAGCATCGCTTTGAGTTCCTCGTACCTGAATTAAAACAGCATCCTGCTGTGGAAAGAAAGAAAAGGCAATCATTCTGCTGCAGGCATATGCTGAAAAACAAGTGTCCATTAGTGCAGAGAGGTGGATGTCCTGAAGGAGTTTTTTTTTTTTTGGGGGGGGGTGTTTTTCAGAAGGTGGATGCAGTTGAGTCTTTGGGTGCTTGTCTTGGTTTGATGTTAACATTCTTGAAGATTTTTGGGAGGAGTCTGAATCATTTCCACTGAAGCTAGAAGTTCCAGAGGAGAGTTCTTCTTTTTCCAATAAAGTCAGCCTGGATCTTTGGCTTTGAGATGTTCCTCAGGTAGATTTATGGGTTTGTTTCAGTTTTCAGTTCTTAATCAGCCAGAAAGGAGTGTTTAAAAGTTCAAACATGAGTGGATTACTGAGTCGTCCCAACCGGGCACGGATATAGCTTCACAAGTAGGATTTTACGCATCAAAACCAAGTTTTAGAAAGTACTTATATGTTCAATAAAATGATATTAAATCTCCAAATGAAGAGGTCAAGTTGTGTAGTGGTTCATTTTGGGTTTGAATTCAGGAGAATAAAGAAAGAAATTCTGCTGCAGTGAATTTGATGCATTTTTCTGCTTAAGATTTAAAAAAAACTAAACAGCAAATATATATATTTCTTTAATTTTTCACTTGGTAAATTGGGAAACTCTTCAAATAAATGAATACTCTGATCAATGAATCTGTGGCACGCTGTAGATTTGACTGTAATATCTGCTCAGGTGAGTGTCTGCGTGGATTATTTTGGGAGGAAGCTTTAAAACCAGACAGCCTCCAAATCTCCACTGAGACCTGAATAATGAAATGTAGCTGCAGGAGCTTTTAAATACTTCTGGTTTACCTGCAAAATGTCAGCTGGGTGTCCTAGGGGAATGCGAGGCCTTTTGTATGTCTGTGCCCGGAGGGGGGGGGGGGCTCAGCGGATCAGAATCCACCCATGATTTAAAGGACGATTTCACATGAATCACCGTTTCTGCGCATGCAGGGCAACATCCCAAGAAGAAGTCCAGAACGTAAAACATCCTCTGGCTGGAAAGTGGGGGGGTGGGAGACGTGACCTGTGGGTCTACGACAAAAGAAAGCTAAAAAATCCCCAGGAGGTGTTGGAGGAGAAGGGAAAATAACCCCCCCTCCCTCCCCATCTGCATCCTGCATGCGGGGATCAGTCCGCATCCCAAACTCTGGCTGCAGTCATGTCTCCGTGTGCTCCATCCACCACTGCGGACCCCTGTCAGGTGTGTGCGCTCACCTACAAATGATGCGCGTGCTATTCAGTCATCCCAAATTCGGCAGGCACAGGGTGCTGTTAATCTCGGTGCTGTTCCCTGCAGTGCTGTTGCCCGGCTTGATGTTCGGTTTCCAGAAAAACACATAGTAAATGACCAGGATGAACGCGGCCACGGACACGCAGAGGAAATAAGCGATCGCCATCGCCACTTTCACCCAAATCTTACTTGACATGTTTGCGTGTTTGGCCCGCAGCTCGCCGGGATAGCTCGGCCTCCGCTTCATGTCCCCGTTCAGCTTCTCCGCGGTCATGTTGACTTGTCTGCCGGCCGCCTTCATCTCGGTATCAGCCCCAAAATCTGATTGAACGCTTTTTCCTCAGCTGGCTGTGGTCTGTTCATCTGAGTCCGGACAGTAAATACAGCTTTCCTCTCCACGGCTCTCCCCCCTCCTCCGGTCCCGGTGTCAGCTGCAGTCCTGACGGCGGGGCAGCCGCTCGGGGTCCCGCTACCTTCCTCCGGTGGTCAGTCTGCGGGATGGTGGAGCTCTGTGACCTCGGTGAGTCCTCGGTGCGCACCGGGCAAAGTGAACTCAACGATGCTTTCCAGGCATGAGCTAGATGGGACCACTGTCAAGCTGCTGGTAGTGAAACGTTTAACTTCCGGTTACAAAATAAACGCAAAGATAAACAGATAATCCCTGGATACATTTCCACACACTTTAAAGTAGTATTATGTTACTTCTCGGCCTTAGAAATATAAGTTAATGACTTGCTTTGATTTGTATGAGAGTGACAATATTCTATCAAATTAAACTGACATCTGTCCCCTATACACCCATGCAGTTGTAACATGTAGAAGCTTTAATATATAACAAGTAACGTGGCTGAAAGGAGATTGTCAAATGTCATCAGTCAACAGTCATCAGGGACCATTGCAACACTCATTTTATAACAAATAAAACCCAATTTTTGTTATACAGTTTTCAAATTGTTAGTTTATTCATAAAAAGGGAAGGTTGACTGGATTTATTTATATAATTAGAAAGTTTTAAAAGATCATATAATCAAGTATTTAAAGGTCAGATAGGAGATGCTTTCCAGGAGCATATTTTACTATATTATTTAAAATCCCTTTCACACCCCGATTGCAGCGAATTGATTCACAAAACACGAAAATGAAATATTGTAATGTGGAACAAACAGTACGGAAAAAAGACCTTCCAATTATTTTAACCTGCCAGATCTAAAAGATTAGATGGTGATATGTCAGTCAAACTCAACTACTATTTGTCCCCCCCCCGTGTTCCTCTCCTCTGGAGGAAGGGCTTTGTGGAAAATTGTGTATTTTCAAAAAAAAATGCTTGCTCGAGCTGTTTTTCCAAGATCTCCTTTCTTACCTTTAACTAATGTCTCTTGCATAAGTAATACCATAATACCAAGAATATCAGCAAAAACTGCTATTCTTGGAGAAGATGTAGGATACACTGCAACTTAATTTAAGCCTTTAAAGATTAAATTTGGTGTAAAACAAAAACATACCTGCATCCATCAAGTTGCCTTTTATTTCTTTGTCAAATTTTCATTATTGTGGTCACTGTCCCCCGCCCTAACGACCATCTTAAAACTTGTGTGCTAGCTTAAAACATTAACTTTAGGGCAGGGTTCCTATGACTGTTAGAAGCTAAGAAATTGCAAATTCAAACTATATAACTGTAAGGTTGGTCACACAGACCGTTTGGATGCTATCACAAAAAAAATCTTTTGAAAAAATTACTTTTTTAGCCTAAATTTCAGTTCTCCTTGAAGGAATGATGGCATGTGGCTGCTCTCTTCCCAAAAGAAGGAGGGGCTAACTGAGCACTTACTGTAGGATTGACGTCGGTCTAGCTCAATGCTAATTGGTCAAATCTACAATGTTGCAACTGTCCCCCCTCTCCCTATACCAAATCACTTTTTCCTGAACTCAACCAAAAAGTGTAAAATAATCATCAAAACATCAAATAAATGTAAAAATGAAATTTCAGTGTAAACTGATAATAGAACTTAAAGTTTGAGTCTGTGCAGCTATACGGAACTCCTACGATGTCTAAATGCAATTTCTTTTTACTTGTTAAATGTTTTTATTGTGTCCATTGACATGAAAATTGGTGAAAACCACATCGGTTTGTGACCATTTCATGTTTCACTCTAAGACTGAGTTGTGATACCAACTGGGCCCAAAAAGAGAAAAACGGACAAGATGAGCATTGATCCAACCTAAGAGGAGTCATTCGGAACTCTGATGGTCTAAATATACTACATCAGAATATGAATAAATGACAAATTTGTAAATGAAAAGATTTCAGGTCACACAAATTGATCCATTCTTATTTCCCTTCACTTGCATTTTGATGTGGAATTTAAAAAAAAGAATTAATCTGAACATTTTTCATGTTGATCTGTTTTTCAGCTTCGTCTCAGCTCACCTTGTGTGATAAATTACACGCAAACCTGAGAGAAATATGACAATTGGTTAGTTTACATTTCAGTGTTTTTACATTTATTTGTATTCAAGGTTAGAAAAATGGCAAATAAACATTAAAATGAACAGTTTTGCTTTAATAAGCGGTCATGTTGGAACTCGTATTCAGTGTTTTGGATGTGATCCATCACATAGATTTAAAACTAACTCAAAACTAGAGTTTAACTACGTCAAGCCTGCTTGATACACAGGATGAGTCATACTTTATGAGAATGACGGAGTGGGTGGGGAAAAAAAAATCTTATTCTGAAGGAAAATCTGCTCCGTTTCCGGTCACGCGCTGCATTTCTCCGTCCGACTTTACGCTGCTTCGGACGAGGAGGAGCTCAAAGTACGCAACATCCAACGATTGGGTCATAGTTTGAGAGAAACGTCCCGCAGCAGAAGATGGGGGAGAACCAGGCGCACATGGACACCGATCTTCTCTTCCAACCTGCGCAATCTGCGCCACAGCCAAAAAAAGACGCACCAGAACCAGAACCAGAACTAAAACCCGGCTCAGATCCGTCACAGACAGCAGAATTAAAGCGCAGGCTGTTCAGCTTGGAGGGGGTGTGAATAAAAATCACCCATTCTTCTTCTTCTTCTTGTCCTCCAGCACCAAGGTCACAGATTCAAGCACGTCATCCGTCTGGATGTCCAGTATGTGCAGGGGACGCAGTCATTTTTATCAGCCCACCCCCCTAATCAATCATCTTTGACTCTCATATAAAGAATCAGAAACAATCTGGAGACTTTCAGGGAAATACTTTTATTGGCTAAATGAGCAAAAACAGGTAAAGCAACAGTGAAATTTTACATCTGGACTCCAGTCTGAAGATCCATCTCATCCATGGCTTTAATATTAAAATCTACACTTTGAGTCATGCTGGCTCTGATAATCTGGCACAGCTGGATGCCATGTAAACAGGCAGAATCTGATTGGTAGTCAGATAAATCTCAACCAGGAAGACACCATGCAGATGGCTGTACACTGAAATAGTTGCAATCTTGAACACAATGTATAAAAAGGGGAAACAAATAAAAATAAAACCCCAACCGGCCATTTTAACATTGCATCACCAAAAACAGTGTAATGCATCCCAGATTTCTGATTCATCTGATCAGATTAACTCATTTTCACATCTTTAAGACCCCCTGACCCTGCTAGCTGGGTGTCCTTTGATTCTGGAAGAAGCAGGAAGGAGAGTCTGCTCTGATTGGTCAGCTCCAGCGGCCTGACCAGATGCGGCCCATCATTTCAGCCAAACTGAATTAAAAAATGTTGACAAAGCGGTTCATTGGATACAAAATAAAACCCCCCCCACAGGTGCAGGATGAGTCATCTTCTCTTTTTAAGCTTTTCCAGGAACTGAAAAAACCCTTAAACATCATTAATTATTCTCATTTATGTCATTAATGAGCCACATTCTGGTGTTTTGGTAATTTATAACACTTTATAATATAATCTAATAGAAAGGGAAACAAAAAAAAAACTTCAATCTAATATGATTTAATGTGAAATAACAGTCGTCACATTTTCCAGAATCTATTTGCATTAGCAGCAGCAGCAGCATGTGAGCAAGAGAAATGTTTCCCCCGGTGAAAAGGAACCAACAGGCAGTGTGAGGGAGGAGAACATGTTGTCAGTGTGTCCATTAAACTTTTCTCTAGAGTCTGGGCCAATGATGCATCCTCCTGCAACTAAACCCGACTGTTCGAATAGTTAAATAGTGGATAAAATGGTAAACATCATCTTTTATAAATTAGATTCAATCACACTGGTTTCATTTTACACAACCAACCAGCTGTGGAATCATTTCCATTTAAAAAAAACCAAACAAACTGTACATATTGCAGTTTCTTTCATTCCAAATTCATTGCTTTTATTCCTCAGAACAAAAATAAAAACACAAAAGACATTAAAGCAACTCATTTGTCCCTGCGTCTTCAAACGCCACAGGTGCTCTGCTACAGGCCGAGACCGACGCAGGACAGCCGAACACAAACTCAGACAAACCAAACCGAAGCCCTTGGTCTGCCGAGGTACGACGAGGGTTTCATTCCAAAAACCATCAGTGTATTCAAAAGAGAAATTAAATTGCAAAAAACTTAAAAAATAGATAATTTTTTTTTACCGTAAAACAAAAAGTCATATATATTTTTTTATATATCAAGTGTTTTTTGGAATGAAATCCTGATTTGTAAAAACAAAATCATCATTTAGGAGGCAGCGGCCTGAGATGGAGAACAAGATTCATCACACATGATCCAACGGTGACACTGAAATACATCATCACAGCAAAAAGAGACATACCTGGGACTAATCTTACATGATTATTAGTCAAACTGCACCTTTAATCTTTAGATTAATGTAAATGGGAGGAGCATTTTATTGATTTAACAGCCAGTCCGACATCAGTCATCAGCGAAAGACGCGTTTCTGTTCGGGATTTAAAGCATCTTCTGATATTTTAGAAAAATAAAATAGAATAAAAGAACATTCCCTCTTTGATGGAGCGGAGAGAGAATTATAATAGCTGAACATGCCCTTAAAATGTCAGTAAACCACCAGTATTTGTCTTGCAGCGTGACAGAATGATGCAGTAAATGAGATTAATTAAATGTTTGCTTACACATAAAGATCAACTCACACATTTTTTCAATGATAATGGGAACTCAGAATTTCTGACAAGAAAAAAGAAGAAGCATAATATCAGTTCATTATGTATTTACATCCTCCTGCTGTATTTCATGTTCAACACTAATATATTTACTTACACATGAACTAACATGCGGGATGAATGCGTCACGCCGACTTTAAGATGCCAAAAAGACTTGATTTTACACGTGACCCTTTTAAAAACAGCAGATGTGTCGACATGTCCGAGATTTTTTTGTTTACATAATAAAAAAATGACCCATGATTAACAGCAGTAAATGCCATATTAAAACATCTGTGGTGGAAAAACTCTTCAGTGGCTCCGAAAGATGTTGGAGTAGATTTAACCAGATAACCGGATTCTGTCAGTCTTCTTATTGGTTGATTTACCGGACTGGCCCAGCTTTGTTGATCTCACACGATAAGGTTGGACTTCCGAACAATGTGCAACAAATCTGCCGAATGTGTAAAGCTCCGAGTTCCCACTTACAAGGTAAACTGAACAGCAGGGAAGTTGCAAAGCTAAAAGGAAAATGGGACAAATGTGGGGTTGGTAGTCAGGGAGAAGTGAGCTCTGCTCCTCTGCAGCTACTCCTCATCTCTGCTTCAGGACGGAGGTTCAAGCTGACATTGTTCAGTGAGTTGAGCTGCTCGGTAACAACCAAACCTGCTGTCCAGATGAACCGTGTGTTGTCAAGTATTAAAGCCATTAATTATTAATTCAATGATTCCAACAATCTGCATACATCATCTTTGGATACCTCCTTCCATCCATGTTTCTAGTGGACACAGGATGGTGGTGAGCTCACTCAAGATATTACTGATAAAAGTGATTGTTTTCTAAAGCAAAATGAAAAAAAGAAATAAAAGAAAACATCACACAGTGTCAGTAAAAAGTGGTTCACAGAGAAATTGGTCAGCAGAGAACCTGTTATCATACTGGTTCTCTAGATCCAGCCTCACTCACTGTGGACTTGCTGGGCTCAGTCATCAATCAAATAAAGACTTTTCAATAGATCTAGATATCCGGAGAGTGCAGCAAACATTAGTTACTGTCATCATCCCAGACCCTGCTCAGAGCTCGCTGGCGCGTCAGCTGATTCTCGCTGGTGAGACAACTTTCAATTCATTAGCAAGAAAAAGAAGAAATGGCTTCTGAAAGACTTTTGTGAGGTTGTGAGGGGCAGAGTAAATCATATTTTTCCTTCAGCACGTCTTAAATCATCTTTTGTGTGAACATCTCTACACAAACTAAAACAGATCATGATCAGCTCATTTTCCCCTCCGACACCGACAGTAAAACATTCATAATATTTTTTTTAGACCGAGACATTTTTACCTTTGAAGTCTCAGTACTGAACGGCGTGAGGTGACACACCGAGGTGGATCAGACTCAGCGATCCAGAGACTTAACGGCAGCTCAGAGCGAGAGCACTAAAAAGAGGTTGGCCCATGGAGGTGGTGCTCAGTCCTTCCTCTTCCTCCTCATGATGGTTTGTCCTTTATTATGATATGTGATGGCACTCCAATGTGAGTACTGTGATGCTCTTCATCTGTCTCTGCCTTCATCCTCCTCAGAAAAATTTGTTCCAGCTTCAGCCTGTTGATACAAACACATGGAGGAAGTGGTGTGGCAGTCATACACGCCATTTTAAAAGGGTTTTAATCCAAAGCACCTCACAGCACAGCAGCACAAGTGTGCACATTTTTACGTTGATCCTGTTTTTTTTTACTCCAGCAGCTTTTACTACCGTCACTCAGAGCATTCGGCTCATCTGATGCTGAATGGAAGAGATGATCACATGACCTCCGCCTCATCATCAACACTCAACCATCCAGCTGTGAAGATGCAGAACAACACATCCTCACCCCTAAAGGCTCCACTTTAGATTTAACGCCCCGAGTATAAAACAAGGTTTTCAGATGCAGAGAAACAACCGCGTTTCTTTTTAATTCACACATAAAAAGGGAAAGAGGGAGGATGTCGATGCTGATTATTGTGCTTCATTAGCAAATATGGCTACGTTACAGCCCAGAAGCTAAAACCTGGGGTACACATTGATGCTGTAAGCTCATGCTCAAACAGAAAACTAGCTTAAATCCTACTAATTATAAAATTTTTCAACCTCAGCCTCATTATTCTTTACATCTGGGTGTGAAATTTTCCAGTGAAACAAAAATCTTTGCACATATTTTGGTTGAAATCTGGAACATTATGGGACGGGTCTCTTCAAGTTCCCTCTCCTGTGATTCTCTCCATAACTTTTATTAGCTCTTCTCTTTACTCCAGCTCAAATTAATTGTTAATGTCATTAAATTTAAATCAGTATTTATAAATATTCAGATGTAGCATGTAGACGTAAAAGGGAGGTTCTTTGAAAGAAAAAAAAAAAGTCAGATCTGATTAGAAATGATGTGAATTCATATAGCATCACATGATCACATAACATGCCACCCTGCATAAACACAGACACTAAAAGCAAAAAGACGATTGGAACCAGAAATGATGTCTACTGGAAACAAATCTGTTCATGTGTGTGTTAAACTGCAGCTGCTGGTTCAGGTTCTTTTTGTTTTTCTTCTCAGATGTTGAGAATGAAGGAGAACCTGTAAACTGTGCTCTATGCTGTTTCAGTACAAGAAGTAATTCATGCTACTCGTCTCCAACCATCACCGTATTCTTTGCTGTGGAGCCTCAGAAACATCACAAGATAATTCAATCAAACTTCAAACGTCTCCTTTCTATCTGCCCGATCATCTGTCGCGCAGGCGGCAGCTCATTTCCTCTGAAAAAGCCTTTTAAAAGCTTAATTGCACCTCTAATTTCTCTGGTTTCCTGCTCTCCACCCTGACACCAACAAATAAGTTTGTGCGTGCATGTTAACACATGCACACGCACACACACACACAATGCCCCATCATCTGACTTCTGCTGCTTATCACAAATGAGTCATGAGAAGTGTAAATCCAATCAGAGAACCGAGAACAAACCAGCAGCTTTCCTCACACTCAGTCACACTGAAATATTCTTAAAAGCAAGAAGTCTGCACCGGATTCGTCGGAAAACCCAAAGATACGCAGCAGCAGACCCTGAAGACCGTTCAGCCTGTTTTCTTAACTAATTCAAACCCGAGGCGCTCTCTGTAAAACATTTACAGACTTATTTTCAAACTTCTAAATAAAAAGATATTATTACATATTATTAATACTATTTGAGGGGTTAAACTTTCTGCTTTGATTGTAAATGATGGGCTTATCAATATTTTAAAAAGAATAATATTATTTTCTGGGCATTAAGTAAATAATAAGCCTCATCATCTCCCCAAACCATGTCACTGTGTCTATATTTGACATATACAGTTTCTGAGAGCTATTTCATCACCATATGGTAAAAACTTTACTCAAAGCCATGTCGTCAACAATTTAATCCCGGCCTTCTGCCCCCTGGTGGATACCTTCTGCACTACAATAACTAACCTACCACACAGTTATAAACTGTACATACATGCAAATTATTTCTGTTTAGTCATTTTGTTAAAGGGCCAAATAAAGACTTCAGATTTATAAAAAGAATGAACCTTTCCTGCACATTATTTTGAGTCTAACTTTATAGATGCATAACGTAACTTTCCAACCTCAAAGCTCTGCGTTCCTGACCCGTTTGATGCCACAGTGACATCGATTATGTGCACTTCTGGAGGATGGGACTCACTTTTACTGTCTGGAGAGAGCTCACAGTACAGGTAGGATGCAAGATGGATGCCAAATTTGCCGTTGATAGGGGGTGCGTCACTAAGAAAATCTGTAAAAAAGTTTGGTAGTCTGTCTTTAAAGGCTTAAAAAGAATGTGCAAAAGTCATTTCAAGCATGAGAAGGAAACGGACGTATGTTGTATTGGGTCTTCTTGTAATCAATAATTATTAAGTGATGATCAAATTATTTGCAAGTGTACGAACAACCACGATCAAACCTCTAAACTTCCTATCAGGCTCATATAGAAAGAAATAATTCTGTATTTTAGTGACAGACTGACCTCACAACCAAGATGAAGTCTCCCTTTTTTGTTTTCTACCTTTATGTATAGTTTTTAAACTATATGAAGCTTACAAACAGTAAATATCATCATAAAACTTTGCCATCAGCCGACGTGATAACAACCCCGACAGAAGCTAAGTGGCTGTAAAACCATGATAATGACTGAACGTCCATCCTGTGGTTCATTCACTCAGATCATTTCCAAACCACAATGTTCAGATGACAGCTGGAGAGATGGCCCGTATGGAAATGTGGCTCGGCGAGGAGAGCAGAATATTGATTCAAACCGAGGTGAGTGATTCCCCCCTTCCCACTGATGGGCCCCCTCGCTGGAAATATACACACTAATGATTCATGATACCGTGAAGTGCTTTGGATCCAAGTGCTCGCACAAGAGATGATATCATGTGGAATTATTTATACAGAAGCTGGTTTACGACTGAATCTACCACCACATTCACCTGAGAAGCGAGGGTGTGTTTTTATGAGACGACTGAGGAACAAATCACATGAAAAGTACACAGTCGTGTTGAAACGCACAGAGGGATAAAACAACATCCAGACAGGAAACACGGGAGCTGACGTCACAAGTGAAGCTGCGTGCAGAAAACAGCCCAGAAACAAGATGCTGATAGATGGTAGCATTCATGGCAAAAAGGAACCTTTGGAAACTGTAGGCGTATTATGACCCAGATCTAATTTTATTTTACATTTATTCATAATTCAACTACAAACCTACAACCGTGCTAACTTCAGCATGATGACAGGGATTACAGCATTCAGTGTAGAGGTGAAGGAAGGTCATTATTTATGATTCAGACCAAAGAGTTTGTATCTTTAGATAGTTCATGTTTCTGAATCCAGAAATTATTCAGATATTTCAGTCTGGATCATTTAGTGGATGCTTTTATCCAAAGGGACTTGCAGTCATTGGACGGGTGGAGCATCTTACCCAAGCATGCTTTCACATGTAGACTGGGGGAGTTATGGGCCGAAACAGTGACAACTAAAGGATGAGCACTCTACTTCCTGAGCTACAGCCACCAACCGTCCCTAAAGCCACATTACCAACATGACTAACAAAGCATCCATGAAGCAGAAAGAGTGTAATTAAGCTTTAATTCAGTTCTGCTTGTGTGGATAAGTTGTCATTCCGGTTGGCTGAGTCTCAACCTGCCATCATCTACAACTCCGAGCCCCACTCTCCATTTTGCAGGAGGAGGTTTTGCTTTTCTGTTTGGCATCAAGGGGTGGTGGTCATCTAGTCTAATGACCCCAACACCTGGCTGAAGAACTACACAGCCAATACTCTTTGATAGCTAAATGAAAAAGGGGATTTTTATTGCTGAAAAACAGACAGGTAGGACCATGAAGGTAATTAGGAATGGATCGTTGAGGTGATTCTAACCAACAAATCAATAAGGAGCAGCACTCCTTGTTTTCAAGCTCAAATATTTTACTGATCTAACTCAAAACTAAAATATTTGCGCTGCTTTACCTCTGAGAGTTTTTGCTTTTTACTTTCAATCTGTATGTATGTATATTTTCAATCACATGCATTGTAATCCTGAAATGTTCTGAAGCGATGGGATGTGAGAAATGCCCACATTTTTCAGTCCAAGACAGAGTGATAAAGAATCTTTCTGGAAACATCTGGTTCTATAGTTGCCATGAAAGAGCACACAAAGGCTGAAATCTTACTTTAAATCCTCTTTTTCTCTCTTCAGTGGTAAAAACCCATTTAGTTTAAAAATTTGCATTGATACAAAGAACACTGAAGGAGAAAAAGAGCGGCGGTATACAAAGTTTACAAGCAGGATATCATGCAGCATTTCCATTCAGTCATTTAAAAATAGTGGTTCCCAACCTATTTTTCCTTGAGGACCCCTTTTTATGTAAATACTAAAAAGCCATGGACCCCCTGCTGAAACCATGCTTGGTTTTATGCTTTCATTAGTGAGATTCTCACCATAAATATTGGATTCTGGCCGAGTCCTGTCCTTCGATAAAGCCAAAGTTAAATTAAAAACATAAAGCCATACTTTCTTTTCTTAAAATAGGCAAAATTTGTGGACATTAATCACAATGGCTCTGAATTTTGAGAGCCTCGGGGACCCCAGGTTGGGAACCACTGATACAAAAAGATGAGCACAAAAAAGGGAATATGTTTTACAGTGAGGAAGATGAAAAAAAGAGGAGGAAGGGCAGACAGAACCACACAGGGAATCCAAATAAGGAGCAAACATTGTTTTCAGTCCATCAAAAGGAGCAGCCGGGAGGAGTTTCAAACAGGAAGTGGGGTTCTGATTGGTTGGATGAGCAGCGTTGTGACAGAGTGGTGCCAGACCCAAAAGCCATGCAAAACACCGAGCGTGAGTGAGGGTAGAAACACAATTTTGAGTGAGTCAAGCCAAGAAACAGCCCCCGTTTTTATCAAACAGAGAAACGCACATAAAACAAAGCGAGAGCCACAACAAAAAAAACAAAACATGAAGGCGAAAATATCAAAGCAGCGTGTGCACAAAGACGTGAAGACACTGAAGCGTGGGGGGGGGGGGCTTTAAAGCTGTGTAGGGATTTTTTTACAATAAACCACCGTCTCAAAGTCAGTGATAAGGACCGCACCTGAAGACGGCTGCTCTGAGGACTGCGTTTCCTCTGCTGCTGGAGCGGCGTCGGTCTCAGCAGGTGCAGCAGTGTCGTCTTCTCCTGCTGCCGGTTCAGCAGAGCTCTGCTCAGCCTCCACAACAGCAGGAGAGGATGGAGGGTCTGGTTCATGTCCTGTTAGAGAGGAAATTAAAATGAATGGCCATGCAACAATGCACATGCTGGGATGTTCTTCTATTTCATGAAAAATATCAACAAACATCCAGCCTTCCAGAAAAACAAGAAAAGCTAAATCAAGAATTCATAGGAAATGTATTAGTTTCTCCCTCCAGCTTAGATGGTTTTAAACCTGTGATCTGCTGGTGGACTAGCCTGACATTGATGTTGTTCACAACCTGAAAATGAGTTCTGAGAAGAAAAAATGAAACCGGGCGGCGAGCAGCTCAGAGAAGAAGCTGCAAAGATCTGGAAACACATGCTGGGAACTCAAGTGAGAGCCAGCAGCAGCAGACGGAAAATCCTGCTTAGTGTGGACAAGAGGAGTATTTTTGCTTCGAAAGCTTTGCAACTAGGTGAAAAGACCCAGAAGTATTTAAGTGACAACTGCAATAAGAGCTTCTTTAATTCTCTACATGTCTAGGAAAGAAGATTCAATGTCTAAGACCAACTTAAACCAAGCAAAAAACTTCTACACGTCTCCCTTCATTTAAATTCCTCTCCTCATTCAGCTGGACTATGTTGAGGCAGCAGCTTACGAACGCCACCAGGTACGCTAAAGTTAGCCCAAAGCCACTGCGTGGATATTACATCATGGAACAATGTTTGTAAATGTAGTAGTTAGTCTCACTTTCAGTCTCAGTCTAACCTACATTTGCTTTATCAAACTGTTTGGGTGTTGATAAGCATCTTTTTTTTTCTATTTGTATGAAAATCTTATTTTCATTAATTTTTGTTCAAATAAAATAAAAAATAAAATAGTTAGGACAATCATTTAACATTTTTATAAAACCTTTAAATGAACAAGTGAACACAGAACTACAGTTATTAGACTAAATAAATTAAGAGTGAAAATTATTACACTATAAATATTTTCATTTCATAAATTCTCCACGGGGCGGCTGTAGCGTCAGGTGGATAGAGCTGTTGTCTACTAAACAGGAGGTCGGCGGTTCGATTCCCCGGACTACATGTCGAAGTGTCCTTGGGAAAGACACTGAACCCTACGGTGCCTCCTGATGTGACGATCGGATGTATGAATGCTTAGAAAAAGCACCAAGTATGTATCAAAATAGGTCCTGTATGAATGTGTGTGTGAATGGGTGAATGAACATGTAGTGTCAAAGTGCTATGAGTGGTCACATGACTAGAAAAGCTCTGTACAAGTAAAGTCCATTCACCATTT
>JBBBVU010000009.1:7129452-7141254 GCA_037177055.1 Atherinosoma microstoma
GTCAATGAGGCAAGCAACTCGGTTTAAAGACCATGTAAATAAAGCTGAAGGTGAAGATGAATGTAGCTGCAGTTCTTTAACCAGATGGAGGCAGTGGAGGGAGCCCTGATTGATACCTGAATAAAGTGAATTATTATGGTCCAGGTGAGAGTATACAAAGTGGGCATAACTCTGAAAAAATAACCAGATTGTTTTAGAATTTTCCTAAGTTGGAAATATAAAACTGAACTTGACTTGAGCAAATTGAGCTTAGAATAAACTGGAGATTTCTCCTAGACTCGTTAGCCTGGGTAAAATAATTTGACTGACTACCAAAATTTCGAGGCAAGGGGACTTAGAGATATTGGGGGCCAAACAGAGCCGCCGACTTACCATAATTGAATTTAAGGATTTTTTTGTGGGGGCTAAGATTTCGTCCAGGAATTACGGCTAGAAAGACTGCAGGATTTAAATCATTAAAACTGTGAACTCCTCATTTCAGCACATTTTCTATAGAACTCTGCCGCTCAAGGTTTGTTCTTTACTCAGTCTTTGACCTCAAAAGTACAAAATAAACCAATTATTTGATCATACAAGGCTGTAAGTATGTAAAGTTCCCATTTTTATTCTATAGGTGTTGTTTGTAGCACATAACCAGTGAGATAAAAAACGTAATTTTCTTCTTGATGTAACAGTGACGGACTGTACAGATTTATTTTTGTGTATTTATTTGTTATGAAGTGGTGTCACTTACCAGTCTTGACTGGAGACCAGAGAGCAATGGCAAATGCCATTTTAATGTAAAACCTTCAGAATGTAAAGCTTAGCCCTGCTAAATCAGCTTTCTAAATCTTTCTATAAAGCCCCGTGACCTCTATAATAAGTGTTAAGTCCCCATTCTTAAGTATTATTAAGTCATTAGCTATTGAGCCACTTTAATGTAAACTAATGGTTTTCCTTTGCTTTAGGGTTGGCTAAATGTTCTGTTTGCACTGCTGTAATTATGGTTTGATTTAGTAAAACTAATTTCTAACTCATTGCTTTTGCTAGTGGTTGTTTTCATCCTCAAATTCACATGCACACCCTCTCACACGTTTTAGTTTAATGAGACAGCTGACTGACTGTCACGATGGATTATATCACAGTGTTTCATTTTGCTGTCACTTCACAGCTGCAGAGCTTCAGCGTCCCCCTCGGAGGATGCATTAACAACACCGCATACCGCCACAGTGTCACAGCCAGAAATAACAAGATCTTGACTGTACATCATTACTTGCTCATCTACACCTTCTCTTTTTTAATTCACACATCAGGTATCAAATTTGTAGCAGACGGGGAACATGCATAAAAAACCAGAACTGAAATGTACATATCATTATTTTCCTGGATTTTTTCCCCCTTTCTCTGTGTGTGAGTTTAGTACTTAACAGAAACTGCTAGAGAATTAGATCAATGCAGAGATTAGACAAGTGGTGAGCTTCACGCTGGTCATAAAATATTGCAACTGATTCCCAACGAACATGGTAGCAGGAGGGAATATCAGCACTGGTGCAATGAGATGGACAGGAATCTAATAGAGAAGAAAATGGTGCTACTAAAGGATTACATGACTGAGAAAACTGCATGGATACAGAGTTTGTCTGTACACATGTTCAAATGAATTATGCAACAAAGAGACATATGCACACAGAGGGACAGAGTTCACATTCTACAGCTGTCTTGGCAAATATCCCACTGATGTAAAATTAGAAATGAATGACTTATAGAATGAATGAGAACAATGAGCCACACATACATGACAACCATGTGTCTGGTTTCTAATCATGGCTGAACATTTCTGACTAGATTTATATGAAGTTCAAGGTTTAAAAAAGCCCAGTTTCTGTGGAGCTTCCTGTTGAATCTGAATTATGCTCAAAAGGTTTCTTTCAAGGTTCAACATGCAACCTTAGAAAACCACTGGGTGTCACACTCAAGCAGCAGAATCTGCTGCTCGTACCACTCAGTCCTACCCACATCCAACTCAACTGGTTAGAGTTAGAGGCAGCGACATGTAGGTGGATGTACGTATGTGGAGTTAGATGGCCCAACTCCACCTTCCCACAGGTCATAGCAAGAAAATATTTGTCCCAAATAATAACAAAGAGAAAACCGGAACCGGAACAATTTGGAGTCCTTCAATCAGCTGCAAAGGATCTTGTGTTAAAGAAAAGTTTAAATATAATTTCGCAGTTTTATCAATACCTGATCCAGTTCGGTTGGTTGTTTTTTTTTAATATTTAATAAGTCACATCAAGATTATTTAAACTATATTTACTTTATAGATAAAGTTAGCATGTTAGCATCCTGATGTTATTTGTCATGCTCATTTTCATTTGGCGTGTTTTTTTTCAACTTATTTTTTATTGATCTTTTTAATTCATATAAAGAAACAACAACAAAAGAAACAACACTGACAAAAACAAAAGCAAACTAGAAATGGGTATGCGTATATCCAGAATGATTGAACTGAAATGCACAACAGCTACATTATTTAACTGTTATAAATGAGGTAGAATAATTCAAATTTGTTAAAAAGTTGTAGTAGACGTAAAGATGTGTTATATTTGGCATATTGCCCCTCCTGGGTTTGAACTAGTGACCTTCTGAACCACAATCCTCTTGTTTATCCATTAGTAATTTAAGCACACAGATTAAATGTAGAGCAAGGAGAGTTTGCCAATCACAACACACAGCTGAAAGCAATTAATTAAATTATGCAAGTTGTATGAAAAGAGTTATATAAAACAGTTGGAGTGTTTCCAGGAAGTGCCTTGAACTGGATTTGAACCCACAACCTTCTGTATTATGGTCCAGTGAAATTACCACTAAACAAAAGATGCAATGGTGGACAACAGTGAAAACTTCTAAATCTTTTACAATGGGTGAAGACTGGATTCTACTATTCATATATTGTCTATTGTTTTGACTGTTGAAGATAATGTGGAATAATTCAAATTTCTAAAAATAGTTGTAAATACATCTTATATTCAGCATATCTAATTTGGGAAATTGCATCTCCTGGGTTTGAACTGGCAACCTTCCACACCATCCAGATACACGTTGAGGACAAGGAAAGAAGCGAAACATAAAAAAAACATGTCATTGTGTTTCAGTGTTTTCACAACGGTAGACGTTGAGGAATAATAGAAAAATATTAAAGGTTAAACTGAAACGCTACTACCACTGAAGGCTCAGGTGGTAGAGCAGGTTGTCCAATGACCTGGAGGTTGACAGTTCAAACCCTGCTCCACCCCCAGTCAGCTGTTGTTGTCTCCTTGGGCAAGACACTTTACCCTCCTTGCCTCCAGTGTTGGTATCACAGCATCTGCTAAATGAGTGTAGAATAGAAAAAACAACTATAACGTTTAAGTCAATAATAAAAGTACTTAAAGCTCAAACTTTTTAAAATATGCTGACATGGTTGAATGTTGAATAAATCATTGTAATAGGCAAAAATTAATTAGCAAATTTTACTTAATTTCTTTAATAAAACATGATTGTTTGCTGGAGCTTGGGACTTTTGTCATACTTTTATTTATTTTTAGTTTATTTGTTGGACTTTGTGTTCTGAAGATTTTTATCTTATAACAGCTATTTCATTTATTGTACTTTTGGTTTGGGAGTTTGTGGTAATTAACCAGCATTTTTAGAGAGTTATCATAGTTTTTGGGGGGTTTGAACTTGCTGACCCTCAGGGTATTGCAATGCTCTGGTTTATCTACTTAGGTATTAGGCCAGCAAAGATGCTCTGTGTGTAGCTGGGTTCACAGAGGTTGACTATTGTTTTCCTATTTCTCTTTATTATTATTTCTTATAGGAAACTTTGGCACTTATGTCCTTCCACACTTTTTTTTTGCACTGTAGCCATCCAGATATCAAAATTTTCAGCTCATTGTGGAGATGGATGCTACGACTTTTGTCATGTCTAACTTTTTTTTTTAAAGTTTTTAAGTTACTTAGCATATCATGCAGCCATTTGGTTGGACAAGCCCTCTTATGACTGCAAAAACATTGTCTTATTTCTGCAGACTTGACCAATGATGGCTCACACCCAAGGGGAATGAGTGCAATCATGTGGTTTGCAGCAGTATACAAACGTTTTTGATCTAACTGGAATTGAACCTGCAAAGTTAGAAACACCAAAAGACATAGCACCCATCTGCAGGACAAGATGAACATTTTGATACCTGAATGGTCACAGTGGCACAAACGGTGCTAACGGAGTTATCGCTGAAGGTTTGAAATGGGAACTCAATACTGTGAATGCGGCACCGCATAACAAGACACAACATAAAACAAATAAACTGGTCCGACGTGGGTAAAGGTATATGGAGCCTACCTGACTCCTTATTCCTCAAAGAACAACACAGTCCTTAAATAAATGTCTGTTTCCATAACAGGTCTTAAGTCCTCTAATTATTCAATCTCCCAAACAGTTAATTTTTCACTTTTGAGATGTGGCTTCGAAACTCCACATCACCATTACCTTCACTTCTCTCTCACTCCATAATCAGTCCAATCACTCCAGTATCTTTCACATTTTTCATCCATATGTTGAAGAGAGAATGTCATTTTTCCATCACGTGTATTTCTTGAATTATTTCAACCCATTCATCGACAGTGTGGATCTCTTTGCACAGTCATTTACGGGTAATTGCTTTTTTATTGGTCACCAGCAATATTTGTAGTAGATATCTTTTCATTATGCTTTCTGATATATTACCCCCAAAAATAATACCATAATCCACATCCATTTCAGAACCTGTGATCTTATTCATTTCCCCCACCACCTGCACCCAATATCCAGTAATGCTTGGACAATCCCAAAAATATGAAAATGGTTTGCAGATAAATTACCACAAATTCTCCCACACTAACCATAGTCTTCCGTCTTATATACAGTTTTTTTATTTGTGGAGTCAGAAAATATCTGATAATGTTATTCCATCTAAATGCTTTCTGTGACAGCTGAGATCCTGTTACTACTATTTGGCCACAGGGATAGGCCTTTGGCTGAACGGTCATGACCCTCACCTGGGAAGCTGGGGTTCAAACCCCACCTGGGCCTTCCTTCATCCTGCCACATTCCCATAGATCTTCAGTAAACTTATTAATCTACATAAACTGGAGCTGAAGATGGTGAGAAAATTGAGTTTTGTTTGAAAAAAACCCCAAAGAAGTGGACAAAATGAAATTTTCATAACTTGATCACCAAATTCCTGGAAACCATGAATATGATGATTGTGCTGATGTGTTTTAGTCTGGGCCAAAAAGGTGGTCTGCTGAGCCAGTGTTACCATGTAGTTGTACAACAAGTGGGGCTAGATGACCCCTGGTGGACTTTCTCTCATGTGACAGCAGTGAAGGCATGACACAAGAGCTCATACATGTGTAAACCGAACATGAGATTAGCGTTAATCCCAGTTATGCTCTTCACAGCTACATACAGATCAATCTCTAACTGCTCACTTCTTCATCATCCTCTCTTCTTCTAAGCTGTCCTATTGGATTGTTAAAGAAATCTAAATTTCATCAATCTGCTAGGAGAGGGTGAATGAATGAGACGGAAAAAGATGGAAGAAGGGAGTGATGGACCGACAGCTGAGTCGATGCAATTCAATAGGAAGAGCTGCCATTGGAGGACCTGGCGAGGCAATACTAAAGATAGAAATTCATGGTTCACCCCAAGCTCCCCTCGGAGCCCCCTCATGAGTAGCTCGTGTTTCATTGTCAGCTCACCTCTGCCACCTTCACAGAACACACACAAATGTTACAGAAATTCACAACTACCTCACAAGAATCATGCAAACTTCTTACATCATTCAATTTAAATAGCCCAGTGCAGATGGAGGATGCAGGCATGCAGTATAGGTGCAGAATATTTACCTATAAAAATCTATTTCTCTCTTTATTTACTTATCACTCTAATGAAAACAAGCTTCACAGAGTTTTATTTGAAGACAAAAAAGGCTTTAGTGAACAATTTAAAAGTAGTCGTCCATGGCTGGACCTCTCTGTGTCTGTGGCACTGTGTCACTAATTATCACTATCCTGAGAAGCACTAAGTCCAGGATTCAGCAGTGTCCCTGTAAAGGAGTGTTTGGGAAAGCCAGAAAATATTCTTTGCAGATCTTGAAAACTTTTTACAGAAGTCACTGAGCTGGATTTATGTCAGGATCCAAATCTTCATAGAAACAAGGCCTTTTCAGTTTTTAGCCTGCAGCTCAAAGGCTGTTTCCCATTTCAGAGTGTCCTTTAAATGAGAAACAGCTGCAACACTGTAATTGTGGGATTAGACCAGGGTGATATGATATCTAGTGAGGAAGACTATCCTTAAATATGCTCTTATGTGTAAAAGTGGCAGTTTTTGTCTTCATAATTATCGAGAATTTTTAAAAAGAAATGCTCAGTCTTAAAAAAATTCTAATGAGATAAATTCAACCACACAGGATGGGATCAAAATTGGATCTTTTGCTTCCTCTTACTGTAGCCTACCTGCTGTGCACTTGATTGAAATTAATCAATTTGTGTCAAGAAGCTATTTTTTGTTCTTTCTTATTGGTGGACAGGCAAGCTTACTCAAAGAAAGCCAAAAATTCTGACATTTTATGTCCTTTCACAGCCCTTACTTTCAAGTAGGATGACCAAATGTCCTCATACCTAAACAAGTCCTTTTTTTGAGAGCTACACAATGCTTCCGACCAGAATTTCTAAATCATCCGGGATTTTGCTCTATCTCACACTCAAATATGTTTACATGGGATTTGAGTTGCGTTTCACTCCCACACTCACTTATTATTGTTATCCACTCTCTCAGACAGCAAGGAACAGGAGAGGGAGGAAGAGGAGGCAGCCACAGCACTAAGAGGCCAGAGTTACCTGGTAATGATGTCACCTACTCACAGCCAATTGGAATTATGAAACAACAGGAACACACCATAATTTTGTGTTTGTGCAAAACTGCTGAGAATGTTTGCGTGAATCCTCCTTAGTTTTGAAAGGGTTTTGCACCTGTGAGGATGTGAAACCCATCAAACATGGGAGGTTTCAGCATCACTTTCTCCACAGTTTAACACCTCAATAAGACGAGCTGAAGACCAGGTTCATGTTTTGGACTGATGGCCTTGACGGCCTGGGAAGAAGCTGTTCAGGAGTTTTAGATCTGACTGTCCAGTATCAAATAAAGCTGTAAATTATGAATTGGCTTGTATGAATCAATGTATGACAATCAGATTGGCTCAAACTGATTGTGAAGCGCACTGAGATTACATTGTCATGAATTGGTGCTATAAAAATATAGCTGAATTGAATTGAATTAAAATTCATGGACAAACTACAGGAAAAATTCCCATTTTATTCTTGGTGATGATACATGGGAAACTCAGTGTATGACATGTGTTGCCCCTCAGACCTGGCAGGGATCATGAAGGGTGTGGTGATAAATCCTGTTAATATGAATGAGAGCTTGTGGACAATCGGCTGCAGGATTTATTCTGCTTAACAATATCAATACCTCAGCTATTTGCATAAAGTTCGCTAGCTTAATGTCACATAGCATTGTGCATATGTACAAGTTCTCAATCAGTTTTACCATGTTACTCATTTCTATTACATCATATGTTGACTGTATGTGTTTTCACCACTCCTTTTAGTTCTTCTGTCATGATCAAAAAATCTGGTCACTCTTGAAGTAACTTTGTATACCTGTTCCTCCCTTGAGGTCTTGGTTTGTTTGTTGTCAATGACTTCTAACTTGACCCCACCAGCATTGTAGTTCGTTCCAGAAAGCATCACCTTAGGACCACACAATCCTACAGATACCATTAAATGAATTAAACAAAACCTAATCACCATCATTATACAAACCAGTCACAAAGCCTCACATGTCATTACTCAGATCAGATCACACCTTATTCAATCCTGCTATTCCAGTCATTTTAACCATGTGCAGCTTAGCATCCACACATGTCCACACAGTTGTCTTGCAAATGCCTGAGTCTATTTGTAGGCTCCTCCAACTGCTAACATGATTTTTTTCCTGTGCTGGGTCAGGACTTCTATGTCTAAAACTGTTAGTCTAGGTCAAATCTGAGGAACCCAAAGAGGAAATGAGCGTCTCGAATCCTCCTACTGAAACTGCATTTTTGCACTCTTTTCAGTTCCTAAATCAAAATTTTCATTCACTCTGTGTTAATGCAGGAATCCCTATGATAAAGTATGTGGGAAAAAGCAGAAAGCAGAAAGAGCACAAGCTTATATGAGTGGATGCCACTTGTCTGCCAGTTGTTCCTGGCAACACTTGTGTGAACCTGTGAATGCCTGTAGCCATCAACTGCTATCATGCTGCACACAGTAATTAAGAAGGTAAGTAGCAGCCAGGTTCTGCTAATCAAATGCACTTGATTTATTGATCATCGGCAAGTGTGAGCACCTCTATAAAAGGAGAAGTTTTGGCTGTTTACTGCTCTAGAAAAACATCGGCAGTGATCTTAGAGAAGCATAAGGTGCTGCCCATAAATCTGGGAAGGGCTATGAGGTAATTTCCAAAACTATCTGGAGTCCATCAATCTGCAGAGAGAATGATTATTGAGAAGTGGAAAACATTCAAAGCAGCTGCCAATCTTCCCAGGAGTGGATGTCCCAGCAAGTTCAGCCCAAAGTCAGATTGTTCAGAGAAACAGCTAAAAACTCAAGATCTATATCTCAGACTCTTCAGGACTCAGTAAGCATGTTAAATGTTGAAATTCATGACAATACGAGAAAAAGACTGAATAAGTATGGGTTGTTTGGAAGGGCAGCAGGAAAAAAATCCTCTTATCTCTCAAAACACTGTGGCAGTAAGGCTTGGATTTAGAAAGTTACATCTGGACAAACCACAGGACTCCTGGAACAATGTCCTTTGGACAGACGAGACCAAAGTAGACATGTTTGGGGAGAACCAAACACAATATATCAGCACACCATTTCACACAATTCCATGCCACCCTTGAAATATCATTGGCCACCACAATTCTGATTTGTAGCTTGTCAAGTTTAGTATAATGGGAACCAAAGTAATCATCTATACTATTAAACTACAATCTATATTATTTATTATTATTTGCAATTTGCTTTGATGATTATCCAGTTTTAGTCTTTATTATTTTCAATTATTTTAAATGTTGTATCCTTTCATGTGTTTTCTTTCTCTAAAACACTTTGGGTTGGTCTCATACATTTGATAAAGTGCTGTAGTTGATTTTTATCTATTTAGATATATATATCTGCAAGATAAGGCAATGCAAGGCAAGTTTATTTCATGTACAGGACAATTCAAGGTTCTTTACATTGCAGAAAAGTACATTAAAATAAAACAAACTTTTAAAAAGAAATTAAATGAAAACAGAAGAAAAAAAATCTAAAATCAAGATTAAGAAAGGACAACAGTTTTAAAACATGATGAAGTTTAAAATTCAAGCTTAAAAAAAACAGTACAGATTTGGACTTTCAGATAAGAACTATGTAAATGTAGTAGAGAACAGGAGGGTCTTTAACCTGGATTTAAATAAACTGAGTGTTTCTGCTGATCTGAGACTTTCTGGGACTTTGTTCCAGACATGTGGAGCATAGAAGCTGAATGCTGCTTCTCCATGTCTGCTTCTGACTCTGGGAACTGATAAGAGACCAGATCCAGATGACCTGAGTGGTCTGCTGGGTTAATAAAGGATAAGGGAAGATAAGGGACTTGGTTTGTTTGTAACACCAATTAGCTCTTTTTCAAAGTTCATATCTTGTATAATTATAGTTAATATTTGTAAAGAAAGTTTTATTTGGGGAATTGGAAAGGGTTAAAAGTTGTTATTTCAGAGTTTCCAAATACCCAAGAGTCCCTGTATTTAATTAACTGATTCTCACAAAAGTTATGAATGAATCTGCTGGACATTGTAGTTAGTGATTTCTATAGACTGTCCACCCCACACCAATGTCCATCTAATCTTTGCCACCCTATAAGAAATTTCCAGGACACGCCCCTAGCACTTACTGGTATTACCTTTTTTTTTTTTTTACCATGGTTGTAGGTTTATATTACTGTGTCTGAGTGACACCTGCCTTACGACTTATAATTCTAATAAGGAAGCATGCTTGTGCAAACAAAGATTTAACTTTACATGGTTATAAGTGCAAGGTTATTGCAGTGGAGTGACAAGAACTATGCAGGTGTCTACAGCCTGCCATCATCCACATGTCCAAATGATGCTCACTCTCCAATCTCATGTGTGCTCAGTCTGAACATGCCACTCCCTACAGAAATGTCTACAACTTGCATGCATTCAGCCAAATAGCATATCATATAGTTAGCATCACAACCTCCACATGTTCAGCTGTCCTCATTTTTTGCACATTCTACTTAGAAGATTCATGTAAAAATCCTTATGAACGATTCACACACTGTTCCTGGTTTACATAACTGTTCCCAAGCGCCTGTTTCCACGAAGCAGCTGCAGAGGTCTGGTTCTGTTTGACCTGCATCGGTGAGGGGGGCAGCATAGGTGTGTATGTGGGGGTAAGTGCTGTGGGATAGAGTGACAGTCTAAACTGGGATACTGAGCCTGCGCCACAGTGGCATGCGAGCTACTGAACTAACTATTCTGAATGGGCAGAAGACGCACACAGCACATTTCACCCGTCAGTCAGAGTGACCTTTGAGTTTTATTGACGCCGGTTGTTTTAAGGCAGGTATCCAACTCCGGTCCTCGAGGGCCGTTTTCGATGTCTCCCTGATCCAATACACCTTATTCAAATTAAATGGCTCTCTTCAACAGCTTGTTGTCAAGATCTGCCTAAACATGTTGTCCCATCAATCTGATTCTGGTGTTCTAGACTGCAGCAGGAAACATCCAAAACCTGCAGGACAGAGACTCTCGAGAACCGACTTTGGACACCCCTGTTTTAAGGAATGCAATAGACAGTCAAACAGTACTTTCATAAGTGAACTATAGTTTTAACACCTTCTTAGACTGCTTCATCATATTAGTTTTCATCAATGCACTGCTTTGGTTCATGTGCTAGAATTAAGAGTTACAAACCATGAGGTGCAGCTGACCTGTATATATCTCTGGGCATATACTGATGTCGTTTTTCTTATTGTAATGGTAAAATGCATTCATTCACACGAGAGCATGCTCACAGGGTGAGCTTCATGCAGCAACACGTGGAGAGACTAATTTGGAAAGTCATGTCTGTGGATGGTCAGGCCACAGCTGTGAAACTGGAGCCTGTGTGTTGATTTAGAGTGAAGAAGCAAAGATTCATAGAGACTCTAAATCCCTGCACTCCTGAACACAACCTTTATCTCTTAATTTTAAGGTGCAAACAGAAGAATGGACACAACTGATCCACTCTCATTAATATGATGTGTGAAAGTATCTGTGGATCATTTCTGCACAAGCTTTGAGACTGTACTAGTTGCACTTATACCAAAGATATGTTTGTAATATATATCTGTTTCTGTTTTTATTTCTTCTGTTCTTATTTTTATCTCTTTTCTACATGCAATCCTTTAAAAGGGACTGCAGATGGAAACTAGCGAGAAAGCTGTAATCTGGTTCGATACACCTCTACTCAGTCTGGTCTAAGTAGAATGTTTTTACTGTACATTGTCCCTGACAAACATACCATTAGAAATTAAAAGATTAAACTGTATCTAACTTTATTTTTTGTCAATCTAAAGATGTCTGCCATTTAACTTTGATTAAGTGTAGAAACAAGGAGTGGTTGTTTGGTATATAAAGTAAAAAGTCA
>JBBBVU010000009.1:7169055-7190704 GCA_037177055.1 Atherinosoma microstoma
ATATAGAAAATAGCGATTTTGTTTTACTTATTTCTCAGTATTCGCAGGTGCTAAGGTCTTGTAATTTTACAAGTATGGAGCATCTGGGCCATACTTTAATTTGAAATGATAAAAAACAAAAAGTTACACGAAGTGACACCCTCGCTTTAAGGTCTTCAACACTGAACTCCGAGGGGTCCGTGGAGGTACTGAAATTTTTGGTTGATTAGACATTTTTTTAAATATATATACATGCTTCCTCACAAATTTGAATATATATTAACCTGAATCCAACATATTGTAGTGAATGGATAAACGGAGGCAGATGTTATCTTTCAGTCAGAAATGCACACATTCAAGAACACATGGGAGTCGTCTCAAGCTGAGCACCATCTGACTCGCAGCAGGAGAGTAGCCTAGACCTGTTCCTTCAAGCCTCCTGGATACAGAGAGACAAACCCTGTTGTCGCTATAGCTTCTGTGCCAATCACACAGCTGCATGTTACATGCCAGCTCGGCCACATTTCCTGTAATTGGCCTACCGTTGCCAACTGTACGGACAGTGTTATGAGCAAATATGGATCATTTTGTAACTTGACTAAAAAAACTCCATGATCACAAGATATATCCTCCTCAGAAGCTACAGGTGAAAATGCAAGTGGTGAGGGGTCATCTGTTGCTGATGTAGCAGGGTAAGTAATTATCAGAAGTTTGGATTTACCATATCTTACTGATATTTTCACTGAGCTAAACAAACTTAACAGTTATTTGCAAGCTCACAATGCACATGCCATTCATCTGTATAGCAATACATTTATAATAATAATGCATTTTATTTAAAAAGCGCATTTCAAAACACCCAAGGACACTGTACAGGAACATCAGTATTCCCTGCTTCATCTTGGTGGCTGTTTGGGGGCCCGTGGCCTGAAAAATGTTAAAGTCCCCTGTTCTTTAGTAAAGCTGGAAGCCTGTCATGCAAACTGCTTGACATCCCTGCCCATCGAACATTTGGATGTTTCTTCAGAAGGGTTTTAAATGCATTTATTTCCATGTCCTACAGCCAAACATTTAACCCTGGAGATCCTGGACAGAAAAACCAGGCTGAGATGGACTGAGCAGCACATCAGCTGGTAAGCTGTTGCCTCCTTATTAGATCATGGAAGTCAGAGATCACAAAACATCCAGAGAGAGAGCAGAGAGAGATTAAGGGATCGTGAAGACAGGAAAAAAGAAAAATAAAGAAGCTGCAAAAATAGATTAGTGCATGGGAAGCAGCTGGACAAGCTTTAAGTGTAAGATTGAAAAAAAACTGCACAAAAAGACAGAAAACATGTAAGCAAAGTGATTGACGAATGAAAATTTAGCATATACATTAATTAGCTAATTGGACTAACAGTTGAGAAGTAATGAATCTAATCAGCACAATTAGCACAGCTGGCAGTGTCACTCACCTCCGCTAGCGTACTCCATAACCAGGTAGAGTGTCTTCTCCGTCTCAATCACCTCAAACAGTTGGACTGTTTCACACAGAGAAAGTAACAATAAAACAAATATGAGCATGGAAACATTTACCCACATCACCCTAATACATCCACAAAATCATTCTTCATAGTACAACTCACCTATGTTGGGATGGTTAAGGGTTTTCATGATTCGTACCTCTCGAAACAGCTGAAAAAGAGATGATAAATCAGAAGTTGCAAAATAGATTTTAAAAAAATGTATGCATTCAAAATACAAAAAAGTTAAATAATCAAAGAGTTGCTTGTGTGATTTAATAATGAACAGAAGAGGAGGAAATATGACCAATAAAAATAAAAATGAAGCAGCGTTAGCTTTCATCTGACATGTTGATTCACTGAAATGCATTTCTAATAAGATTAAGCAGAAAATTCTCAAGATGTGTCACACTATAAATGTTATAACAATAATACAGTGCAAGCTACATTTGTGTCCATTATAAAGCAGATTTCTTCTGGACAGCCTGCTCGGCTTATTCATCAATCATCAAATAAATTCTTCCTCAGTTAATTCATACAGCTCACATCTGCTACATACACACCATTTCCCTTCATCCATCTTCAAATACACATTCTGACAGACCACCTTCAGACTTGGGATCACCCAAGGGAGTGTCCTGCTGATGCTATGCCAACAACGACCCCCCTCCCCTGGGTGTGCTTTTCATCTGCCCCCCCTTCCCTCCCCCAGTCATCCATCACTGAGCTCCAAACTGCTGCCTCATCCTGTCAATCTTTCCTCCTCTCTTTGTCTAATTAAAGTAATGCATTTGTCTGTAAACTCCATTTACAAGATTAGAGGAAATACACCAGACAGAGCTCACGATGAAACATGGTGATGGCCGTTCATGAGATGTTTATAACACCAGATGAAGTTTTTACAACAGAAACTGAAAAAACAAAGAAAGTCTTAAACGGGAAGCTTGCTCACGACCTCCGTGAAGTGTTAAAATAATGACATCAGTGCATTCATCCATCATCTGTTGTTTTTATTTGGTTATTAGTGACAAAGTGAGACATTCTGACCCTGGAGGGGAAATGTCACTTCATGGTGAAGAGTGTACATAGACAACAAATGTGTGCGCTACAAGAAGGTATAAGCAGGGTAATCAATTCCAAATGATATGAGCAGTGGGTGTGGAGGGAGGAAAAGGCAAGAAGACAACTAGCAAAGCAGAAAAACGCTTCTCTTTGGTCAGCAATGCATGGCTATAAACTTTCATCTTTAAGGATCTTTTAAGAATAAATTACACACCCATGAAAAAAGTGAAAGCACAGAAAAAAGAGAGAGAGAGAAGAGAGGCTGTGAAAAGAACGAGAATACAAAAGCTGGAATGCATTGATGCCTTCATTCTAATAAGTGAGCATCAGCTGCCCTGGGAAACACACTCCTCACTTTACTGCAATCCAGCTTTCTCATGTTGTTAGGGTGACATTTCCAAATTCGTATGATGGGATCTGGATATTCCTGAACAGGTCAGTGGGAAGCACAGTGCATCCCTTAATCAATACAGTAAATGTGAAAAAAAGGGCAATGTTTAGTTTTCTATTTTACTTGAAAAGAAAGGATTAAGAGGTATTTTACAACCAACAAGGGGATTAATCTTAAATTGGTGATAAAACTGAAAAAATGCTTCTTTTTTTTCTTTTTTTTTTTTTAAATCTAAAGATAATGAGATGTTTGTCAGAGAATTATCAAACAGGCTTTTTATGTGTTACTTCACTAAATGCCCCAAAATAAGATTATTATCTTAAATCCGCTTGGGGCTATTTTCTGAAACCTCAAACTGGCTAAACAGAACAAACCCGAGCACCATGCAGGAGAGACAGTTTGGAGAAATGTAAAATAAGAAAAGCCCGATTCACAAGTATAGGCATTAGGGGTGGGAGAAAAAAAATTGATTCATTTAAATATCGTGATTTTTTTTTCCACGATTCTTAAATTGATTTTTTTGTTTTAAAAAAATTGATTTTGATTTTGATTTTTTTTTTTTCCTTGTCCTGTCCAGCATTATATCAAGCAGAATGATGGCCTGGCTGCTGTGTTGTGCCGAGCAAATTTGTTTGCCAAGAGGAGCTTTTTTCCTAATTTAGGTGCTTCATTTTCAGCTGGTTCATTTACATATTGCTGCTGAATAAATCTTAAAAACCCACTCACATGTGATGTGCATTTTTTTTGGGGAAATATCGCTGTAGACATCGTCATCATTCAACTTTTTTACATGGTCCAGGGTTAAAAAAGCAAACTCACAAAAATCAGCAATATCGAAGAATTGCAAGAATCGCAGTTTAAATCGAATCGGCACCAAAAAGAAAATCGTAAAAGAATCGAATCGGGAGGAAAGCATATTGTCCCTCTCCCAGCCTTAACAGGGAATTTGCTTTCTCATAATGAAGAGACATATTTTCTACAATGATGTTACTTTACAGTAGCCTGAAGCTATGTCTATATGCCTGTATATGTGTTTCCTCACAAGATCAGAGACAGATTCCTGGTACCCAACAGACCCAGAGAAAAAAAAACACAACAAAAAGAACAGTAAACCTGTCTGCATAAAACACACAAGCTCCCCCACACAGACACTCAGACTGACTCACCCATACTGACCCATACGGTGATGATTTAGATCATTAAATCAAAAATAGGATATTAAAATAACCACTGTTATTAAGGAGTGGTGTAAATGCTTAACTTATATTGGAATTCAATGTGCAGTTTTACAACCAAAGAGCAACACAGGTGATTTAAGCTTCTCTGATGCAAGACATGGATGCTTTTCTATTAAAGCAGCCTTAAGTTTGGCTGTTCTGGGCGGCAAAATAGGCCGGCATGAACTGTGGATTTAATTGCAGAAATAATTAAGAACAATAAAAGCACTTCTTTTTCACGACGATATTGATTTCTTTTAGTGTTTGGAAAAATGAACTCCTCATAAACGCAGTGATTTTGTATCCTGCTCAATATGTTTGGTGTGAGTTTATAACAAAAGGGCAGAACCATAGGGAATGTTGTCTGTCTAGAAATTTGTCATTTATATGGGTTTGCATTCTTCTCTGTCAGTTTTTCTTTTCAGTGCTCTTAAAATGAGACGTTGCATTGTCATAAACACAGACACAGGCCCACTGGGAATGTGCGTAATTAAGTGCAAGGTGCATCAGCTGTTCATCTGAGCTTTAAGAAGAATTAGCAGCTAAGCTTCTCCTCCATCGCTTCTATCCCTCTCTCTCTCTCTCCCTTACCTCTTTCTCTCCCACATTTTCACTCCTTGGTCCACAAAGTGAGAAATCCAATCTTGTACCCCCGCTTACTGAAATATTGAATACTTACAGATAAAAATAAGGACTGAGAATTGTTTCCCACTCACTATCAGCAGGAAGGAAATGGTTCAAATTCAGAAACTTTGCAACCTGCCAGTAAATAGTTGAGTCAATGTTGCTGGTCTGATCAACACAACAAGCTCAAGCTGTGGGGAAATATAAAGGTTTTGTTTTCCTTTTCAGGTGCATTTTTGAGGATTTTAAACAAAATGTATCATGTAATGCAAAACAAGATTTTTTCAGACCATATATGACTCTCAACTAAATAACCTCCCGTTTCTCTCCCATGGGGACAGCCTCACGTCACAGTTGCCATGCACACCCAGGTATTAATCCCTGGGCTTGAATCTCCTGCTCCCCAGGGGACTGAGGGAAGTCATGGAACGCCAAACACATGGCAGGAGCTGCACATTCAGAAACACACACACTCACCCAGTCTACTGACACACAGCTGTGGTCATGACTTGTCCTCCTGAGAGGTGCACTCAAGTTTATTTTTTTTTTAACTCTTCCTGGCTTCTGACTCTTCAGCTCTATCTTACCTCCTTTTATATGGCATTACTCAACCTTTGAGCAATTATTTCTCCGCACCTTTTTCTCTGTACCAGGAATCAGAGCTCTCACTGTTTTTCTACAAGGACTTACACAAAGGAACTTAATGACTGACTGTTACATTTTTTCCACTTTTTCTTTTTTGTAAAGAGTGCTGCGAATGCTTGATTCATGCTTCTGGTTCATCCAGGCCGGTAGTCCATGCTTTTCCTTCCCTTTCACCCTGAAGAATGCTCATACAAACACACTCACAGCATGGAGAAATGAGGTATCGATGATGTTTCTCTAGCTGATGTTTAAATAACCCCCTCCTCAACATCTCCTCTGCACAGCACACAGTCTAATGAATTAAAGTGCTTAATGCACTTCCCCTTGTAAATCACAGCCAAGACAAGATGAGGGGAATTCAGAAAGGAGAGGGCAAGAGAGAGAAAGACAAAGAATATCAGAGCGAGATGAACAAATAAAATCTCTACCCCAATGCAAGGTCATGTTGTGAATAGTCCTCTGCTCATGAGTGTGTTTTTAGCTGATAGACAGTGAATGGCTATATACAGAAAGTCTCCATTTGTGTTGAATGGACATGATTTAGGGACCAGTCCTCCTCACTGTGCTTAATCATTGCCATGGTGCCCTTCAGCCCGGCACAAACAAAGACAGCCAGTCTGGTTAAAACACAATAGATCATCAGTGTTCCCTCTTTTAGGATTAAAAAAGCCTTAATCTGGTAGCCTACAGCTAAATAAATACTCATGTATCAAAGTGTCATGCTGTGTGATCACAGTAAAGTGATAATAAAGGTACTCCTAACTGACAATTTTACAAAGATACCTTTAAATTAGGTCCAATGCAGGTTAAACAAACCAAAAACAAACAAACCACACACTCACCTACTGCACAACCAATTTAAACATCACAAATTGTCCAATCTCAACCTATAATGCATGTATGGATTCTGAGGAAGCTGGCACACCCACAGAATATATACAAACAAAGGCCCAATCCCAACCCTCCCCTTGGACCTACCCCTCTGCTTTTCAGAGGTGAAGTAGCCCTTTTCTTTTAGGGATCAAAGACTCGTGCAAAATCATCCAAACTGCCCCCAAAGCATTGGCTGAAGAAATGGATGATGACTACTCCTTGATCCCTGAAGGAAAAGTGGACCTTTTGCAAATGGACAGTAGAGTCAAGGAAAATGAATTGGGATTGGGCTAGAGAGATGATGACAATGATGATGATAATGTATTTCCTATTGATGTCTGTTTGTATCATATGTAACCCACTGTATGTATTCTGTTGTATCTCTCTATTTTACCGTGTACTTTTTCTATTTAATTTCTTTTATTCTTTTTAGTTTGTTTTAATTCTTCTATTTTTAATGTTTCAATATGCACCTTGTTTTTAATGTTTTATCTATAGCACTTTGTGTTGTCTTGTACATGAAACGAGGGCACAGGGAGAATTTTCACCATACTTTGCACAAAGAAAACTCCAGCTAACCAAATCCTTTGGAGCAATATATTGTGAGGAAGCCATGCTAAGCACTACTATATTGTGTTCTCATGGGTATGTGCTTCCAAAAGCAACTTGAAATATTTGAATGAATAAAATAGTATTTCACAGATGCTAATATTTGATAGTGATGGTCCAAGCGCCCCTTCTAAGCAGATTCCAATTACTGAAACTCCCCTGAGATTATTTGTGGGCACCTTGAAGAAATATTACAAATCACAGCTTTGTGTCTTCCTAAAAGGAAGGGTCCCCAGCAAAGATAGCACCAGAGTCATTTCAAGCATGACGTGTTCACTTGATGGGGGGGGGGTGTGTGAGCTGAAATATTAATGAAGAGAAGCTGGATTTTAAATCTGGCTTCATATTAACCCACATCATAAGAATCCCAACTCAGCTTGATTAAATAAGGAGCTTTATAGCTACTTTTATAGATACAAACTGAACAAAAAACAAGTATGGTGAGGGAGGGAGGGAGAAACAAAAGCACAAGTGAAAGACTAGGTTTGGCATATTCCCTCCGTTGTTATATGGCAGTTGCTTTGAAGAAAAGCTTGTGGGAAAGCCTCCCGCTTTTGCTCTGTCTGCACTCTTGTCCCTTACAGACTTGCTCAGTAACAACAATGCATACAGCAGGCACAATATTATTATGCACAGACACCCACACAGAACAATATACTGCATACAATACCAATCCAGATAATGGCATTACACAGACATAAAAAGGCTGAGCGGAGGGTGTGCTGCACTGACTTTATTCCCCTAGTTTCATATATGCCAGCCTACACACACAAACACAGTCTCTTGTGTCTGGTTCTGCTCTGTATCCCCTCTTACTTGGGTCTCTGGTTCTGTGCCACTGTCCCAAACCAGCCCAACCCCTCCCCATCCCTACATGACCGCCTCTTTTGTTTGCCCGTCTGGAATTTAGCTCCTGGATGAAGGGGCCTCGGCAAGGGACAAAACACACTTCGCACAGCATTAAATAGTGGCCCAAACTCTGTCCTGCAAGCACCTCACATTTGCACACGTTCAGAAATTTGGATGGATGCCTACCAAATTCTCCAGTTCTCAAAAGTAACACCAGGCTTTTCAGGAGACCCTGCAGTCTGGCAGATTATCCAACATTACATACAGCAGGGGAAGAAGGAACTGCATTCTCCTATAATGGCAATAAAGGTGTAATATATGAACAGAAAAATGAAATTTTATGTGTGGTATAGGCTGAAAGAGGTTTCCATTCCCACTTTACAATTCATATTCTCCATCACGAATTCCAATTCCACTTGTAAACACCTTTCCACTTGCATTACACATTTTAAAGACAATCAACACCTAAAGGCAAATTGTGAACGAGAGTAAACCGTTGAAGCATGCAGCTTGGTAATTTGCACAACGGCACCACTGACAGATATTTACACTCTACCAAATGCTGTAGCCAACATGTGCCTCAACAGAAGACGATAAAAGAATTTTCTCAAACAAAACTTAACAATAACGTCTCTTAGTATCAATTAGAGTTGAATGTGCATTTGATTAACTACTAATGATAACTCCTTGCTATTTAAATGCATAATTCACACAAAAGCAAATTGAACCTTTAGCAGAACATTTAGAAACAAAGAAGTTAAACCTTTTCCCATAACAGTTCAAACAAGGAATGACCAGGGTGTGCGATATCTTTAATGATGTTCGCTTTATCGTTCATTCTGTTATTGTAAATGGTGCCTAGATAAGGGACTCCCATCCTCACCATATAGTGAGATGGCTAACTCCGCTCATGCATGCTAACTTCGTCCTCCTCAGAAATCAGGCCCACTATTGTCATCTCATCCATGAATTTAATGGCGGTGTTCAAGCAGTGGATGGGAACGCAGTCATATCTGGACAGTGTGAAGAGTGTTGGGCTCAGCACACATCCCTTTGGGGTACCAGTCATGAGGGGGATGATGGAGGAGATGACAGGGGTGTCAGAGTGAGATATCAAGCTACACTGATTCCATCTTCTGTGGTCCTACAAGCAAACTGGTGCCAGTCCAGGTCAGGTGGGATGACATTCGTGATGTGGGAGAGAACCAGTTACTCAGAGCACTTCATGACGAGTGGTGTTCGTGATCCAAGATGATAATAATTTGAGCAATTCACAGCAGATCTTTGGAGCATGGGGGTGATAGCTGATGTGAGGCATATTGGGACAACAGTTTGTTGTAGAGCCGCATAAATATGTTGGTTAACACATCTGTCGGCCAATCCGTACATTCCTTTAGAACCAGCCCCCCCAGGTACTCCATCAGGGCCAGCAGCCTTATCACCCTCAGGGCAGTCCTCATCTGATGATAGTGGAGGACCAGTGTTGGTCTGTCATCATGAGTAAGGAGTGAAGCTGTCTCCTCTCACAGTGAGTCAAAGTGGGCACAAACTGGTTTGTGGCATCAAGCAGCATGGCCTCATCATCAGGCAGCAGGATGCTAGTTTTCTAATCCATTAGTGCCTTAGATGCCTTTCCACATGCTGTGGGGATTGTTGTGATGCATTAACGTGATGCGCTTCCTGTATTTGCGCTTTGCATCCTTGATGCCTCTGTGGAGAACCCCTTGGTTCAGTGTAGGCCTGCTTATGCCCAAACCTGAAGGCTGCGTCCTGCTCCTGGAGTAATACCCTTACATGAGCATTAAACCAAAGTTTGCACAGGGGAACTTGAGTCAACCATGCTGTATATGCATGCTCTCCATCATTAGTGTGCTTGTTTAGTAAGGCTGAAGTAATATTATCTGTTTCACAGTATACAGTGCAAGAATGAAAACTTGTAATCATCCCGCTGATGATTATTTCAAATGAGTTATAAACAACCTTTTGGATGTGGCATTAAAACAGCAGAATCACAGACAAAAATAGATGACCAAAATAAATGACCAAAGTTTACTGACTTTAGAAAAATCTGGAAGATTACCCGCTGAAGACTACACAGGGGAGGGGCCTGTGCACTGGAAACTCTCATACACCAAAACAATGTCAAGATCCAGCAATGACAAAATGACCCCTGCTGGGCATACTCGCGTCACCAGTGTGTGAGCAAAAAAGAAAAAAAAGCCCTCAAACACACCGTAGACCATATCCAACTACCAGCTAGGGAAGTATAACTCATGCATGCGCAACAGAATGGGATTGTAATCTATTTACAGTATTCAACAAGGAAAACTGGACAACCATATAAATAAAAACATAAACAAAGCAAAGTTTGCTTATTAACACTCATTATTTTCAGCTCACTGCAGAAGTTTGCGTACAGTTCAAGGATATTGCCGATAACTTTGTTGCAGAACTGGCATTGGTAAAACGTGGTCTGCTAAATGTAGAATGTAAGAGGAAAAAGAAATAAAGCTGCACTAAGTGATTGAAAACATGGATTTTCCAGTTATGCTGAGCAGCCAATCAGAATGATCACTCCCCGAGTGTTCAGCCAACGACAAGTCAACTTGCTGAACTGGCTTTAAAAAAAAAGTCGATGGGGGTCTGACAGTGCCGAGCGTTACACACCAAAAAGACTACAAAGACAGGCGTTCACTGAAGCTCCAGATGTTCCTGAAAGGTCTACTGGTACTTGCTCTATTAAAACCTTAACATGCGATCTGGCTACAACGTCAAACAGCAGATGAACCGTGAAAACAAAGCAAACATCCAGGAAACGACTATAGACCGGTTCAAACTCTTAAAACCTGTTCTATTTTCACATACCAAATTGTTGTTGCTGCTATAAGTTTCTAAATTTGGGGTATTTAACCTTTAATGTTCATTACTGACTTGTGATCAAAACAACTGTTTCAAACTGGGACATTTAATACCTAAAAAAAAGCAATTCTGCATTATGTATTCCCACTGAGACAGAGGGAATTTGACATTAAAAGCCATTTTTCACAAGTTGGGTAACCCTTTAAAAAGACAATAACCTGACAGTCCCCAAAGTTTTCGCACAAACAGTATGTGGTGCTACAAACAGTAAAGAGTACAGCTGTGATTACTCTGGAGCTACAACAGTAACACAATGTCTGGAGAGAAAGGTGAGAAAAGTAGGACACAGATCTACAGTAACAAATAAAGAGTTGATAAAGAGGGGAAAAAAGATGAAAGTATGAAAAAATGGAGCAGAGGAGTGAAGGGAGAATAACAAACTAAGCCACTACAGTGTGACAACAAACACTGAGAATGGAAATAAAGCAGACAGCTTCCACCCAGCGTTGCAGGGTTTCCAGCAGCTGCTGTGCTTCAACTGAGCTCTGAATGCTACAACTCTTGAATATTAATGTTGTGAAAATTAAAATGCAAATTATGTCTAATTTCCATTAAGAACACTGAAGCAAATAAATCAATGTCCCATGAAAGACAGAGCCTGATTAATTTTGGTCAAATATTCTACTCAAAGACCAAAAGAGTACATCTTCTAACACTGACCACAAAGGAAAAATATAAAAGCCTCACATGTATCAAAATACAGTTCAATTAATTCATAAGAATGGCAATCAGTGAAGAGAAAACCTGAAATGCGACAAGATTAGTTAATTCAGTTTTTACAAATCAACAAAAACATTTACTGATCCAGATGCTCAGTTATTTAGTTTTCCATGTTTTCTGTCTCAAAGTGAATATGGCACGATTTAAAAGAAATTCAACCTATAATTTGACATTATTGCAGCAAAACATTTGCTTCATTTAAAAAAAAAAACAACAACATAATTTTGTATATTTATCATTAAATTGATTAAGTTTAACCATGAGAATTATGTATTATGTTTGAGAAACTAACCCCTCATATAATTTGAATTCACAGAGTTAATAAATTGACTTATTATAGAGATAATGGAACATATATGTATAATTAATATCAGCCTTAAATGGTTAGTAAGTAGGATGCAACCCACAGACATGGACAAAGACACAAAGAAAGACTGTGTCACCTGGCAGCATGCACAGTGTCCTACACTAAACACAATAATGCTGACGGGACAGGACATCGCTGGCAGCCCCGGCCCTGACACAGCTGCACTTTGCAGCACACCACCACCACCAGGCTGGAGAAAACACACACACACACTTTATCTCAAAGACTTAAAAAGGCACTTTCATTGTGTAATGAAGTGTACATGTTACCACGGGGATAGAATGACAACACTGTGATTCCCAAAACAGCTGTTCAGCAGCTCTGTTACTGTTCCAGTTGGGTGTAAATAAAAATAAATCTACAAATAAGAAACAAATAAATAAATGTACAAGTTCTCATCGTTACAGGTGCTACAGCACAAAAAAAGTACACACAAATACACAAAGCCAAACATAACCTTGTCGGATTGAAAAAGAATATAAGAAAAACACTTAAAATAATATATTACAATATATCAAATATCCATTTCAAAATGGATATGTGAACCTTTGGTGACAAACACTTATGTGAATTGTTACAAAACAGCAGTGAAAATCCATCTCTCTCTTTAACTGAAATAAAATAAACTAAGGAAAATACTGAAAGATACAACGGGGCATCTCATTTTCTGCTCACGTGAAAAACTGATCCTGTTGTGTTTTTTCTCTTCTTTTACCCACAACTGATTTTTTCAGACAGTTCAAAGGTTGTGGGATTTACAATAGGCTCAATGATCAGTTTAAATCCTTTGTTTTCACAAAGTAAGATGTTAGAAGCTTAGTAAACATAAATCCTTTTAACCCTTTAAAGCCCAACCCAAGAAAAACTGGGGAGAAAAGTCCAATTTCTTCAATCTGAAGTCTTTATTTGGTCATTTAACCAAACCTGGAAAAAAGCGAACAGATTTTTTGGGGGGGGTATATCTGCCATTTATGACTGTATGACATGTCAAAATTATTGTAGTACAGTCTTCTGCTTTCTGGTGTCCATTAGGGGGCAGGAGACAAGTATCATATTGTATACTTAAGGGTTTTGAGCAAGGTTTTTGTCAGAAAGTGATGCAAAATGTCACAGAAACTGGATGTATCAAATATGATACGTTTAGCTTTATAGGGTTTTTTTTTTTGTTTCCCCCAAGCTTAGTCTTAGGTTTTCTAGAGGTAGTTTATTTTCTCAGACCTAATTGTTACTGATCATGTGTGAAAAACGTGTTTTTCTGAACAACTTTCTCTTTTTGCATCCTCTCACTTTAACTGTGCTGCTCAGTCAGTGTCGTGCAGGTAGAAAACCTTCATGTCAGTGCATGAATATCAAAAAGAATATGAAGAAGGGAGTAAAACAGGCTAGAAAATGGCTGAGTTGGATGATCATTTTTGGATACGGTAAGATTTAGGAGACAGGTGAATATGAGATTTGTATGCCATTTGTATTCAAGTTTTTAAAAAAAAGAAGCATGTCTAATCTAGATACAGTTTGATCCAGTATCTAGGCCAGGTGGAGCAACAAACATGCAGAGCCGGAGATTATCAATAACCAAATACTGCGCCATCAGTGGGGTCATAACCTGGCCTGGACTGGTTACCTAACCAGCTGAGAATTCATCAATAAGCTAACTGTGCACATCTGTGATACAGTATTGATCCAGAGGAGGTGAGTGTGCAGGGAATGAGGAGATAAAAGTAAATTCATAATCAGAGAAGGCCAAAGTTTGGTCCCCAGTGCTGTCGCTGAACAAAGACCTGCTTGTACATAGTGTGAAAATCGCTCTCGTAACTGTGAGGATGTCAAACAAACCACATACAAGGTTAAAATGATCCAGCTGCAAAGATCACAAGTCTGAGAGAAAAAGTGTGGGAAAATACACGTTTAAAGTATCAGTATGCAATTCAGCACACTCAAAAGTCCACTGAATGACAACACAAAATGTGTAAATATCACCTTGAAAAGAAAATTAGGATCAAGTTATTTTCTGATTCTTAAAGAGGGAAAAAAGAATAAAACAGAAACTGATGATAACATTTGGAATATGAACTTAAGCTGGTGACATTGTACTACCCACACAACCCAAGTTTATCAAGCTTTTGTGTTTCACATTCAGAGTGAGATACTAGAAGACAAATACTACGCTGCTGTCAAATCAGCTATATCAGATTAACTTTCTTACTCAATTATCTGAGAGGCTAACCTACACTGACGGCATGAAACAAAAAAATGTACAGTCACGAGCTTTTCCACATTAAGCATTTAAAATTGTACAATTTACAGAGAACATTCTATGGTCAAAGTTGGAGACAGAAAAACGCCTCAAAAAAAGATTTAGATTGCTCCAAATAAACACAAGAATCACACAAAAAACACACACATAAACGCAGGCTAAGGTCAGACAAGGAAGGATTTAAGCTTTTTAGAGCCATGAATGCAACACATGCAGTTGAATCATGACCCTTTTTGCCCCTAGACAAGCATACACAGACAGATTACTCTGAGCTTTTACCTAGTTAGTTCCAGTGGACTGCCTGAACAAATGATGGCTACATTATCCTGACACAAAGAAGAACTCTTTGCTTCAGGAGCTTCGTGGACTGAATGTATGAATGCATACTATACACTGTTTGCAAAAGATTTAAATCCCCCATAAAACTTGAAAGACAAGCTTTTAATCAAACAGTGATGCAGTTGAAAACCGGTGTTTTCACTGTACTGACTTCCACATAAACTGCCCAGCTGCTTCAGCATTTAGCAGATTCTCCCTGAAATGATGCATTTTTTTCCCCCACAGAGCTACCGAAAGGTCAAAGTTCAGCCAACTACTGTATAATGTAGATGTTGGCGGAGTTGACTGAGAATCCTAACTGGAGGAAAACCAACATGTCAACACACAGCTGTGTTCAATGACTTCTCCAGATTCAACACAAATCCAATTAAACCCACTTAGGAAGCCAAACTGGAAAATGCTTACATCTTTAAAATAAATGGATAAAGAGTTTGGGGTCAGATTATTCAGCTGCAAACATTAAGTGGATGAAGCCACAACCGTAAGACAGAAAAAAAAAAGCAAAAGCAAAAACCCTAATGGTGCTTCTATAATACAAGAGGAAAAAAGGCTAAGCAATCACTTTCTGCTTTAAGACAATGAATTTAATGTATACGAGATGTCTTTTCATGCATATTAACATGAATTATTACTCACCTTCTGTAGGCTTGTTGGGTTGAGTTGTGTTTTGTCTATGATCTTTATTGCAACCTGGGAGGAAATGACAGAAAAGTGAATAAAAGTCAGAAAAATGAGTAAATATTTAAGTTTCTTTATACAAAAAGTAGCAGCAGGTACACAACAGGTAGTAATTACTCCACAGCTACATTTTTGTTTGCTATAAAACAAACATCAAATTATACATTTATTGTCTAAATTTGTATTGTTGAATACATTTACTCTGGATGCAGTTTTGCATCAATCAACACAACAGAATAAAACACTTACAGTATCTGTGTAAAACCAAATGAATAAATAAAATTAGAGATGTTCGATACCATTTTTTTTCAGGCCGAGTACGAGTATTTACTCGAGTACTCACCGATACAGAGTACCGACACCACTAGTACTTTTGCTGTATATGTATCTATCTTTACAGAACGTCCAAACAGACGACGAGGAGTAGCCACCTTCATGCGGTCATGTTTGTCTGAACAGGACATGACGCACTTGATGATTCGCCGTGGTTTTTATGCTGCTGAGGTGCAGCACCATCTTCGGGCAAGGAGCATTACTTGACATAAGTTGTTTGTTTTTTTTGCATTGAACATCGATGCCTGGTATCGGAAGCCTTTAACGAGTACAAATACAAGTACTTTGCATCCTCAAATACTTTATTTAGATAGTTTAAAACCTACAGATTTGGTTGTTTTCATATTATCATTGTTCTACATGAGTTTTTCCATTTCTGTTTGATGTGCTTTGTTTTTGTACCAGAGTACCGATACTTTGAAATAAGGCCAGTATCACCCATCCCTAATTAAAATAAAAGCAAACTCTGTGTAATGAGCACAAAGTTTAAGATGCAGTGTTTTAATAGCATGTAAAGGACATAAAAGCTGTAATCTACTAAATAAACGAAGAAGGCATAAGAGGCTTAAAAACATGTGGTGACCCGGACAAAGACTGTGTCGAGCTACTGCTGTAAACCACAGATATATGACTGTCTTCTGCTTTATGTGGGCTGAACACAGCAGCTTTCACATGATCCGGCTGCACAAAGTTTCTTGAGCCTGGAGATATCGACTCTGCTGATGTAGGTCAGGAGTTTTATGAGAAGAAAGCCTACAGTGTATTGAAAAACACAGACATAAACCCACAAGAAGGACAAACATGACTGCCTCTCTTAAAAGGGTTCGAGGCCTTGACTCCGCTGCAGGGTTTAGATTTTGTTCTGGTTCAGAACCTCAGCGTTTACCCCGAGGTGTGATACAACTCGTGAACATATTTTTTAACAAGAACTTTCACTGTATCCTGTAACACATTAAAAGACCACTTTTCTTTTGGCTCATACCTTCCTTTTTTTTTTTTCTTACTTACCTCTCTGCCAGTTAATATATGCCGTGCCAATTTGACTTTTGCAAAGTTGCCTTTGCCAATGGTTTTGAGCAGCCTGTAGTTGCCAATGTGTGGATGCTCATCTGAACACAAGGCGATGGAGTTTCGACATCGGGCACCGAGCGAGCGGCTTGACCATCCTGTACCCTTCTCTGAGCGGCTGGCCGACAGGGAGGTATGCTGAGGAGAAGAGACAGATTAACCATTTAGAGACAACTTATTCTTCCAATATCAACTTCAACTGATTTATTGGGAAAGTATCAAACTTATAAAATGCAGTATATCTTTGAATTGTGTTTAAATATACAATTCTTCATCTAAAAAAATGTGCAAAAAATTCTCGAGATATTATTTCACCTGGTAAAGTTCCATCTTCTCAAATGTGATAATGTGCCAATTTTCTTTACTTAACTGATAGTAAAGTTAATATCCGAGTTTTGACAAGATCTATGATGGCTCATATTTCCATTTCTTAATCTATAATTGCCTGGATGATATATGAGTTAATAGTGAAAATAAATGTCAGCTCCCAACGTTATCCTTGTCAGCATCACCGAGGGATTAATATATTCGTGTCCAACATAAATGAGTGAGTAAGAGGCACACTCAAAATGATCTGCCTCCCTGTAATCATATAACATCAACAGAGCACCCGACAAAGACCTCGAGATCACAAGTCTGGTTCTGTAGTCATGTGTTTGCAGCCTGGTACCAGACACCTAAAGTTGAAAAGCTAGAGTAACCAGGCCGCCTGCACCTAACTCCACTGACACCTCGCGATCTGCATTCCTTGCAGGCCACCGGCATTCAGCCACATGTGGCAGGATGACGTCTACCCTGATGCACTGCTGATCCCCACAACAAACCTTTAATTCAATCAGACGCAACCCCGAGCCAAGCGTGACCTCTTATATAAATCACAGATCTTTCTGAACTCAGAGGTAAGATTAGAAGATTTTAAAAAAAAAAAAATCAGGATGATGGTGACAAATCTGTAAAATTGCAAACAGCACATTGGCACAACTGAACATTTACTTTTCCTTTATGTATTAATTAATTCATATTTAAATGCAAATACATATAACGTATATCATTTAAAAATGTCAACAGCGTGGCTCTACCTAAACACCAAGTATATGACGTCCTTCAGCACAAACAGGAAGCTCTGATCTCTTTATCTGCTTTCTCTGAGCAGAAAAACAGAAATGTCCAACAGAAACAGAGCATCTTGAACTGTTCATCTATACTGGGGATGGCATAAAAACAAGGAAATAAGAAAGAACAGGAAGCATCAGAGCCTCACAGACATAGTTCAGTTCCTGTCTCCAGCCCTGATTACCATGAAAATAAATACATCATATGTAGCAGCAACAGTACGTCTTCTGTTATTAGTAGTTGTTTACCAACAACAACTACTCACTTTTACAGAGGAATTACAGATTAGTGTCCATCTGTGGTTTCCAAGGCAGTTCCTGACTGATTAAACAGCTGTGTCATTTGTCATCATGAGATTCAGAACAAACACGACTCTTTGAACCATTTCCAGTGGTTCACTTTATCCGAGAATTTCACAGTTACGGAACGTTTCCTCCGGTAAAAAAATAATCACAGGACTGAAGTTTTTATTCATTTGAGTCATTTAAGCTCTCATTGCCAAATTACCAGTAAAGAATTACTAAAACCGGGCAGACGCTGAACCAAATCCCAAAACATAAAAAGATATATGTGTAAACACAGATAAGAGAACTCAATGGAAATTTGTCCAGTCCTTTAGATTGAAAAGAGAATAAACTGATATAACTATCAAACCCAAATTTAGCAAAACTTCATTTATGATGCTGTAGGATCAAAAACATAATGAACACAAGGACCAGCTAAGAGAGATCCCTGAGAAACTTTCTTCCATCAGATAAGAGTCTTTCCTCATCCTCATTTATCCACCTGCTCCTGCAACGTCTCATCCTGCCATCCTTTAATTCAATGACATAGACAAAGTCTGATTAGCTGTCAGCACCTTGAGAGCTCTTTTCCCACCAGACTCTAGGACTCAAAAGATCTGAATCATTCCCTTTTCCCTGTACTTTTCCCCTCACATTTCTTCATCTTGTTCTTACGTCTAAACACAAGCATCTTTTCACCCCTTTTTCATACTTCTGAATGCCAAAACAGGACAGAAAGACAGCCAGCCATTTTTTAGAGAAATTGGGCTCTTCACTGTGAAGAGGAACATGGAGTAGATCATTTGTTGAAACTTCCATACGAATTTCATTCCATTCATATATTGTTTAAATTTATATTTTTGCTTTCTGTAAATATATATTGTAACTTCTCAGTATTACGTCAAGTATGATTACTTTTACAGGTTCAGTAAACTGCCTAAAAATCAACTTATTTGCCAATATTTCACTGCTTTAAATGAACTAGATCACACAGGGAGAATTGAAATGAAAGTTAAATTGTGTACTCTGGTACAAAAACAAAGCACATCAAACAGAAATGGAAAAGTTGATGTAGAACAATCATAATATGAAAACAACCAAATCTGTAGGGTTTAAACTATCTAAATAAAGTATTTGAGAATGCAAAGTTAGTAGTTTTATTTTCTATTTAATCTTTATTTCCATTATAATTCGAGTTCTTCATTTATGCCGTTTTAGGTTCTTATTTCCCTCTTTTACAATCATTATACAGCACTTTGGTTAGCTGTTTCTAAAGATAAAACTGTATTAATTAGGACGACTATAAGGCAATAATAGAACTAAAGACACTCAGCAGTTGTAATCTTTGTCTGAATTATTCAGCCATATTCATTTTCACCTCCTCCTCACCCTTCCCCCATTTATTCACCCCTTCCTCTCTCCCCTGCCTCATCCCATCCCCCAGACAAATCAATTTTCCTCCCTTCCCTCTATTCTCCTTCCCTTGCCTGGACACACCCTCTCTTTTGTCTCCCACTGCTATCTTCATTTTCAGCGAACTCTCATAAATTTGAGCTTTAGTTTTGCTCCTCATCACACTAACAGCATCACTCCCCCACAAATACTCCTTTCAGGGGGTGCAGTCCACCCCATTCCTCCCGATTACAATGCAGTTTCATTCAAAGGGAGGTATGTGTGTGTGTGTGTATATGTCTGGCTGGGCTAGATGTGATGGGCTCTCTAACGCTAGCAGATTGAGGCAGCAAAAGTATTTTGCAAGCCCCTTAAAGATGTAATATCACATTTGGTATAGAAGATGGATGGTTAGGTTTGTGTTTGGGTGGGGTGGGGGCTGTTACAATGTGGTTTGCACATTCAACAAACGAGTGGCGCCTCATCCTTGTAAACAGAAAACTCAGGTTGTGTGATGATGCTCTCCATCTTTACTCACTGCTGCTTGAGAAACTTGAAGGGCTGAAGGAAGAATTGGCTAAATCCATATAATGCTACCCTAATAAGGTTATTCTGAAATCAAATTGTATCTCTTACAGGTATGTACTTCAAGAGTGGGGTTTCTATTGTAGGTTGTATAATAATTAAAAGTAAAAATAAAGTTTTGGGTTAATCCTTTAAGGATGCATTCACACTGGCACTGTTTGGTCTGCTTCAACGGACAGTCGGGTATGTTTGGGGCATTGCGAACACATATTTGGACTCTGGTACGGACCAAAGAAGCAAACTCTAGTCTGCTTGAAAACCAGAGGTCTCGGTTCACTTGCAAGTGAACTCTGGTTCAGTTCACTTGCAGTGTGAAAGCCAACGCACCATCCATAGAACCAAAGACAGGAAGTAAGGTAGGATGCAACGTAAGGCAACATGTTGGATTATCTCGCTGCTTGTCATACTGGACAGATTCTGGTGAAAAACCATATTTAGTTTGAACACCAAAGTAATTTTACAAACGTGGTAAACTATGTTTGTAAACAGAAACGCCAAGACTGAATACATTTATATGCTCCATTGTTAACTTGGGGTGACTACGCCGTTTCTGGGGTCCTGTCCAATGAATGAGCTGGGTTTTCTTCTTCTTGGTCAGTGGCCATTTCTAGGAATATCTCCCCTTAGCGAGCAGCTGTTGTAACTGCATGACATAATCTGGGCTGTTTGGTCTGCTTGAGTAAAGTGCAGTCTGATAGCAAACCAAACAAAAAGGTGCCAAAATGTTCAGAATTCTCCATCCAAATCGGACCAAGTCCCCTGTACCATCCTGGTGTGAAGGCACTCTTAGAGTGCAAAGCTTTCACTCAGCAGGTTCCTATCATTAAGTAAGCAAAGGTTGGCATTGCCATTTGTTTCTGTAAATTCTTGTGTGGCTGTGGAATGACAGCATAACGTCATATTCTAAACAACATGTTATTATCACAGAGCCTGACAGAAGATCCAAGGCAAGAATCTCCCACTTGTCATTAGTAGCATTAAAACTGACGAGCAGACTTTCGCTATTCCTCTGAACTTTAAAAATCAAGTTAGATGATGGCATGACATGCCTGATTGATGCCTCTGCATGTTTGACATAGCTTTTCTACAGTTTTCTTCAGTCTGTGCTGGTCTGTGTGGGCGTGGAGCTGAATAAAAATGCATATGATTAGATGAATGGAGCTCGTGAATCTGTGTGTGCCTAATTTCACTGAATAAAAGGCAACCGATCTTTCACAATTCAGATGTATGTCCACAAAAACAGACTGATGTTCATTTAACCCTTTGAGAAAATAAAAAAGAAACGTAATTTTGGCTTGTATATCATTTAAGACGCAGTTACCTCCCATCCTTTCATATCTTTAATCTGAAATTCTAAAAAACTGATTTAAAAATGTTTTTTATTTGACTTGAATTATTTATAAAGGCATTTTCTTATTATTGTTAAACTTATTGCTTACTCTAATGTTGGACTCCCTGCAAGAGACAGATCACTGCAGCCAAAGTGAAACCCAAATGTAATTTTCTGTCCCTCTTATTGTGGTTTTAGATTAAGCTTGAGGAGCTTGGACGAAAGGCAGATGATACTATATAAAGACACAAAACATGACGAACACAAATGTGCTTCCAAGCGAAGAACCACACCCTGAGGGTGGCGCCCCTGGACGTAGGCCCGCATGCGTATGTTGGAGGGAAGGCATTGAGTAAAGGCAGGATGTGTGACGTTGGTCCCCAGCAGAGGAATGGTGTAATCTTCAGCCATCTTCAACCTCTGCTAATACACACACACACCTAATACACACACACACACACACACACACACACACACACACACACACACACACACACACACACACACACACACACA
>JBBBVU010000009.1:7230130-7247397 GCA_037177055.1 Atherinosoma microstoma
CAACAGTTGCTTCTCTAACATCACTGCTGATGTCTTTCCTCCTTGGCATTGTACTACTTCTCAATGTTTCTACTTTTCTTTCTGCTGTATATAATATATATACACATGTACACAGTTATATATGATCTAGTATCCATTGTTTAATGTTTATACATTAATATGACTTATTCTACCTCATTGTTTTACTCTGTACCACCGACCACATTTAATCCACCGGCCATTTTATATTTGTATTTATTCTTAGTATTGTGTGTATTTTTAATTTTTAGTGTTGTTGTTGTCCTCATCTGTTTGTCCCACGTAGATACTGTAGGACACAAGCGAGACAAAACAGCGGAGCCCTGTACTGTATATGCGCAAATAAAACCTGAACCTGGTTTTATAAATCGGTCAAAACCGGCTGGAAATGCTTTATGCTGGTTTTCTGGACCTTATTCGCAACATCATTTGAATGTACCTGCATGATGTGCACCCCCCACCGGAGCAGCAGCAGTAGACGACGGCTCGGTGACTCCCTGGGAGGAATTATCCGTCTTCCTCATCAACTTCCCGAATGGTTTCAGAGTAAAGACCAGTCCGCTCTGCTCGAACAGCACGGGGCAGCCGTTCAGGACGTTTTCCCTCCACATCCTGGCATTTTCAAAACTTTCAGTCGCCGTCTTCAGCTCGTCCTCCAGCCGTCCCACTCGGACCTTCAGACTGGACTTTTCAGCGAGCAGCAGTGAGGACAGCTGAGAGAAAACACTGCTGATCTTCCTGGTTGCCTCCTGCACCAACATCTCCACCAGGCCGTCGAAATCCGGCTGCCGATATTCAAATGAAGCAGAAAAGGATTATGGCCGGGCATCTGTCACTGACAATAAAAACAGTCTGACATGTTTATTATTTACTGAACATCCTCCAAGTTAAATAAAAAGGTTCTGTTATAACCAGCGATGGGGCTGAAGATTAAAGCAGGAGAACAGATGATACAAAGAAATGAAAAGTAACACAGTTTAATATAAATTTACTGAATTTGATGCAAATCCATATAAAAGACAGAAAACGCCCTACATACTGGGCTATCTGTCTATATTGATACTTTATATTTTATATCATAAAATCATGTTGATGGATCCCCTGGAGAAATCAGTTTGAGGTTTCCTTAATTAAACATTAAAAGAAAAATATCAAATACTTGTCATATCTTTTATAAAGCAGTAAATAAAAATGGTGGAAACTGAGTGTATTTAATATAATACTCTTAGTAGTTAAGTTCTCATACCTGACTTTATTATTCCCACTGTTGCTCAGACTAAACATAGCCACAACTAACTCAATTAATAAAGAACATAATCAGTTTATAACCAAGAAGTTTAATAATAATCACAGATGAAGCTGATCCATTGGATTCCATAATAAAAGAAAACCAACATCTCTGAAGCTTAAACATAATATAGTTTATTATAAATAAATAACCTAAAGTTTACGTGTTGTCCAGAGATGTTTTACTCCTTTTATTACAGGTTAAATATAAAAATAAAAAAGGTTTACTTTTCTTAACTTACTACAAAAACCAGAATAAAAGGGAGAAAATACTAAACAGTCCCGGAAGAAAATAAAGATTAAGGTTTGCTGTAAACTTTCACAAATGACGTATAGCATGAAGAAAGTTGGCATGATAAATATTTTAAAGGTTTGGTCTTGAACTAAACTAAACAATTGTACTTTCCACACTTTACTTGGTTAAATGAAGCAGTTTTATTTCACTCGGTTTTCCTGTTTATGAAAATATCATCATCGTCATACACGAGTCCGCCATGTTTGTTTTAGTGTCTTCCCCTCGGGGTTTCACTCCGTTGGACCAATCTCCTCCAAATACTGTTTCTGACCCCAACAGGGGTTTTATGTTAGCATTAGCAGCTACCTAGCATAACAAAGACCCCCCCCATCATCCATGACCGAGTAAAGAGCCGTAAACTCACCTTACTTTTAGCATTTAGCTCGTTTTTAGCATCTTCTTCCTTTAAGCGTCCGACGACATCCACTGTGGTCGTTACGAGCGTCTCTATGATGGACTTAGTTTCGGAATAAAACACACTTTCTGACATTTTAAGTTTTCATCCGAGTCCGAGCATCAAATTCAAAAGCGGCAGCGCCATTTGAACCGGAAGCGAAATGACCGAGATTAAAGATTTTAAAAAATAAAACTCAAAAAGTGATTTTCATTTGAATTTGTATTTAATGGCCAAACAAGGAGAAAATATATTAACTGCCATATTATAGAGAACTGTCCATTAGAAAAAATCAGTTTACAGCTTCAGTTCTGTTTTGAAAAATAAGAACATCTTTACATTTGGTTAGATTATTCATTTCTAAAACAAAAGAGCCATTAAAACATTAAACTTAACTTTAGTATCAAATCCCATGAAAACAAACAAACGTAAAGGAAACATAGTTTAAGCTTTTAAATAACTTCTACATCCTACAGCAACTTCGAAAAATATTTCTGTTCAGGATTCACAAGCATAATTGAAATTGACCTGAACAGCCAGTCAGTCTTGTTAACTTAAACAATACTGTTTCACTGTCTTGTAAAAGAAACAGAGAAAAATAAATGCAGTCAAACTGGACTCAAGTTTCCTGTTACTGATCACTTTGGAGTAATCCCTGACATATGATGAGTAATGACGAGTTACAGAGCCTTGAAACGTTGACTCAACATGACAAATATCCCTTTCCTACCAAACTATTAGAGACAAAAGTTTAGGGTTAACATTTATGACGGCAAAACTGAGGCATTACCTTCCAGTTAATCCGGTACAGTAAGTGAGGAAACAGTACCAGCCACTAACAACAGATTTTTGTGTCACACTCGTTTAGTGAAGCAATATTTCAAGCAAAAAGTCACTCATCCAAACGTAACTAATGCCTCTTACTACTTATTGATGAGCTGATTGCAGCGGAAGACAACACATCACAGCACCGCATCACCTATGATCCGTCACAGCTGTGTTTCTTGAGCTGCCTTGAATCGGAGAAACTGCGACCGCACTGTTGACACGCGTACAGCTTCTGCCCGGTGTGGATTTGCATGTGGGCTTTGAGCTGATTTGACTGGTGGAACTTTTTCTGACAGAACATACATTCAAACGGTTTCTCTCCGGAGTGGATCCGCAGGTGTCTGTAGAAGTTTCCGTCGGTCCTGAAGGCTTTGCCACACTGGTCGCACTTGTACGGCTTTTCGCCCGTGTGAATGCGCTCGTGTTGCTTCAGACTGGCGCTCTGGAAAAACCTCTTCCCGCACACGTCGCAAACAAATGGCTTCTCCCCCGAGTGGCTCCGCTGGTGATAGCTGAAAGAGTATTTGTTATGGAAAGCCTTCCCACATATGCTACAGTTGAACTCTTTGTGTTCGTTGTGGCCTCTTTCGTGGAGCTTGAGGGAGCTCGCAGCGCTGAAACCCTTCAGACATATCTTGCAGCTGAACGGTTTAATCGCCGACTTGTTTCGCCGCCTGGTCTGGAAAAAACTCTGCGTGTCGTCAGTTTCCTCGTTCTTGTCGGCGTGCACGTACTTCTGATGGATCTGCAGCCTGCAGTTGAAGAGGAAGGTCTTTCCGCACAGATCACACATGAAGGGCTTTCTGGCGCCGTGGATGAGCATGTGAGATTTAAGCTTGTTGTTGTCCGAGAAGGTCTTGCCGCAATCGTTGCAGGTGAACGGCTTCTCTCCGGTATGAATGCGAAGATGCCTTTTCAGGTTGTTATTCAGATTGAATCTTGCTCCGCATATGTGACATGTGAAAGGCTTTTCCCCCGTGTGGATCACCATGTGTCTTTTCAGAGAAGTGCCAGTCCTGTAGGACCTGTTGCACACATCACACACAAACGGAGAGTCCCCCGTGTGCTTCCTCTTGTGCACCGTCAGCGAGTGTGCATACTTGAAAGACTCCTCGCACATTGTGCATTTGTATTTCTTGGCGCTCGTGTGAACCATCTGGTGGAAGCGAAGGGTGTCTTTACTCTTAAACTCCTTCCCACATGTCGCGCAACTGAACGGTCGTTCTTCCGAGTGAACAGCCATGTGACACTTGAGCTGGACCGAGGTCTTGCAGGTCTTGTCACAGAACTGGCACTTGAGCGTCTGCTTGCGTTTCTCATGGCGCAGCAGGTGGTTTTCTAGAGACTGCTTGAGTCTGAACGTTTTCCCGCACTGATCGCAGGCAAACGGCTTCGGAGGTTTGGACCGCTGGTGGCATTTGAGGTGATTCTGAAGCGTCTCCTCCTTTCTGTACGACCTCTTACAGTGAGGACAAGCGAAAGGGAGCGGTGCTTTAGTTGAGTCGTGGCGCAAAAGATGATTTTCCAGAGATTTCTTTTCAAGGAAACTTCTGCCACATTGCTCACAAGGAAAAGGCTTCTTGTGGACTTTCATGTGTTTCTTCAAATCACCTTTCCAATGGAAGCCAAGATCGCAGTGCTCACAGAAGAACCGCTTCCCGATCTGTGACTCTGTCCTTCGTAGACTCCTCCCCTGCCCTTCCTCCACTTTATTTTGTTTCTCCTCGGTGCCATTGCTGGGAGAAGCTGGAAATGAAAACAAAATGTCCAGATTAGCACTTAATATTTGCATACCGCTGCCTCTTGTGGCAACTGCAGACGTACCTTTCTCAGTTTCATGAGTTGCACTTCTTGTACGCCTTTTTTTCCTTGAAGGTCTCTCTTCCAAGGATTTTCTTATCATCTGTTAAATAAATAATTAGAGTTTAATCCCATTATATTTGCACAGCATAGTTCTAAACTTTTCAACACACTGTTGCTTTCAGAAAAACATCAGTGTGAAGAGCGGAGGCAGCCGACCTCTTCTTCTGCCGAGTTGAGAACGATGACGGTGATGGCGTCTGGACTGGAGGAATCTTGAGGTGTAGATGCGGGCAAGGCTGCTGGTTTAGAGACTATTGATGAGGATGTGGAGAGACTGGTGATGTCTTGACTGGCATCGGTGGAGGCAGATACCGTCGGGACTTCTGCAGGTGAAGAGGCAGTCGCAGAGAGAGGTGGGGAGCTGGGGTCCACCTCTGTGCTTCCTGATGATTCTGGAGGAGGGTTTAGGGTGAAGTGCTTCTTGTCAGACTTTGGAGTCGCCTGATTGGTGGAGACTGACAACAAAAACAGATCATACAGATGAAGTACAGAATGTGCTTACCCCACTTAAGTACTGTGCTAAAGTGCTGACCCACCTCTTTTTTTATTTTGCCTCCCTGCAGCCAGATTTTACAGTAATCTTATTAAGTGGTCCAGAGCAATAGTTCTCCAGGCTTTCACAAGGTCTTTTAAGGTTTTTCTTTGCATACTGACAGCTTTTTCACTCTGTTTCAGTCCTGTACTCAATCTCATTGGATCAGTCTGGGTTCATCTTGACAGAAAACAACAGAAGGCAGCCAACATCTAAAGATGGGGAGCTTTGGAAAGTCCTTCAAAAACCCTGACAACTGAACGACTGGCGCAAGAGCCTGTATTAATGATGTAACTGGGGATTTATAAAGCAGGAGGATTTTTTTTTTTTTTAATATTTCATTTTATTTGCCAGGTTCATTATTATGGACCTTGTTCTGTGAAATATAATAACTTAAAGTTACAAGAAATATCCTTTACAAGTGTTCAGGCTGTGTTGAAAAATATAGATACTCGTCCAGAAGCTTATCAGAAATATACAAACCGTGTTTTTGCCTTCATAAACTACATTTCTGTTGATGTTTTTACATAAATCCCTGCACCTATTCATGATATATGAAATTAAATGGGAGGTGGCTCAAAACTCTCACACAGTACCGCATGATGTATTGAATCACTCATCTGACTTATACTGATACTTTCAAGCCTGTTTAGCCATGTTCAAAACATCATTGTATGGACTGATGGAGCAGTTAAGCGGACGCTGTTGTCAGACCATGATCTAACTAAAGATGATGATGGTTGGAAAGCCAAGAATAAACAAACAATGAATGGTGGTGAATCTGCCCCATATCACTGTGTTTAATCAAGTTAGGGGGTTAGGCTGATCAGCAGATTTTACTGAACTCAAGCAGAAGCTTCATGTCTAATAGTTATGAAGCCCAAGAGGAATACATGGCTTTTGTACATTTTTCAAGATTTAATATTTATCGTGTTCAATTTAAAGTGCCTGAACAGGCAAACATTGATTTTTGCGTTCGGGTATTTAGTTGCTCTTCATTTCAACAGCTGCACAGGTTGACTGACAGCTCTGGACTCAACCTGACAGATGAGTGTTAATTAATCATCACACCGATCGATTGATGTCCTCTTCTTACCTGTCATTGTGACGTCCTGCAGCAGAATGTGGGTCGGACCTCCATGCGTCTTACTGCCGCCCTCGCTGATAGTCTTTAGCTCCTTCTCCAGCTGCTCCATATCTCTGCCCAGCTGACCCACTCTGGCCTCCAGCTCCTGCTCCAGCTGCCCAGCTTTCCTCTGCAACACATCCTCCAGCTGCTCCACCTTAGCCCGCAGAGCCTCGTTCTCCTCACACAGCTCCGAGCAGATCTCCGTGAACACTTTGTGGATCTGAGCCACCAAACACTTCTCTATTTCCTGGATTTCCCCAAACTTCGCATCCTCCCAGTCCGCGTTTGGCGCCTCCTTCGCCCAGACATCCCTGAAAACAGACACGGTCGTCTGGATGGCGACTTCTACAATCGACGCCACTTCGCTCCCGAAGCGCGCCTCCATTTTTCTTCTAACTTAAAGCTCAGTCTGTTGTGTTGGACACGTCGTGGCGCATATTTAACACTAAACTTAACACTTAAAGTGGGACACAGCTTAAAATACAATAACACCCGCTCTTCCGTATAACAGTAACGTCCGTTGTCCTGTACAGCAGTTTGTACGTCGGTGAAAAGGTTCCGTGTGGCACATCCGCTTCCGGCGTGGTGTCTGCATTGTGAAATAAAAGCTTCGTTTGTTTTTATTAAACAATAACAATTACATTAAAACGAAGAACGATATTTATCTATTTGCCGATTTTTTTTCTTAATTTAGGTAATGAATGTAAATTTAGTAGGCTAAAAAAGTGGAACAAATTCAGGAATATCTTTTCTTATTGCTGAAATGTTTTGGGACAAGATTTATGAGACTTATCTTTAAAGAATGTAGTCCCATTATGATAAAGTTAGATTGGATATCACTTGTTTAAAGAGAGATGTTGAGATTTTGAGTCATAATATTTTGATTAGGCAATTAGAAAATTTTACAGACAGTGTAGATCCTTCAAGGTTTTTCCAAATTTTCAGGAATTTAAGGATAATTATTATTATTGAAAAAAAAAATAATTCTACCACTCTGTTAAGATCCTGAAAAAAAAAAGAAAAAATTGCTGTAAGGCTTTAAAAAACGATAGCATTGTGAATAAACTAAGCCCCTGTCATTTAACCTTCTGTTTGTGCTTCCTCTTTTTAGGTCATATTTTTGCAAGCTGCTTGGAATATTTGATGTATTCCACCTGAATATTTACAGTATGTCTAATAGTATGTTTGAAATTGTTCAATTAAATAAAAAAAAGTCTTGAGCAAGCATATTTCCCTACCAAGCAGCCAGGCGTTCATGTAATCTTTTAAAGTGGTCTTGAGTAACACGTCTTTTGAAAGGTTTTTCCTTTGGACATTGGCTACTTCTTAATTCATTTTCAACCTCCCAATTATTATTGAAGAGAATGTCTCTCAAGAAGCCTGGTGAACTATTCCTGAACTTAAAGAAATGACCAGAAAGGTTGTCCGAGAGGGTCCAGGCTAATGAAACTAGACACTTTGCTTTTCCTAGAAATATATGAAGAAACTCATTGGCCCAGAACATTTATCTTTTACTCTGGTTTGTTTATTTTGTCCCGTCTTAGTTACTGATGTTTTCAGAATATGGAAACAGTCTGAGTAAAATATAAGTGATATCAATCTGGTCCTTTCTTCGCGGCCCTCACTGAAACACATAAAGGACCATGCCGTTGAGACTATACACCCCATTTAAATGTTTCACAAAAAGACACACACACAACATTTCATTATCACAATCTGTATTTATCAATTCAAAGAAACAACTGTACTGAGCCAATGATTTGCAGTTGGTTCTGATCATTTTATACATTATTGATTCATTCATTCACCTTTTTCCATGTTGGTAGTTTGTGTCGCCCCCGGTATGTTACAGTGATTGTATAGTGGAGAGATGGGACTTCAAGACATGCACAGCAGTACCGTAATAGAGACTATGTCTTTCATGCAACCTCTTTGTCCTGACGTGTTTGTGTGGAGGAGGTGTGGACCAATCGGTTTTATGGTTTCAACAACAATCACACTTCAACACAGACTCAGAAAAGCTCAACACAGCAAAGGGGCAGTTTTCCCAGCATCACTGTGAATGAACTCATTTAGTCTCTTCCTCTCTCTTTATTTGACTTTATTTAATTTTATCTATTTATTTCTTCTTTTTAAATTTTTTTTTTTTTACAGAAAATACTTCTGTGCAAATATATTTGTACATTATCAGGTTGCTGTAGGCAGGCATCCAGAGAGAGAGGGAAAGAGAGAGAGAGAGAGAGAGAGAGAGAGAGAGAGAGAGAGAGAGAGAGAGAGAGGCAGGCTGAGGGCTGATAGACGGTGGTGCTCGGGACTCCTGGGAAGGAAGACACTGGCAACAGATCAGCTGAAACATCAAATTATAATCTGTTTTTACTGGCATCCACAGATCCACTGGATTAACATAAATAGTAACTGTCTGCATCAGCCCAGAGGGGGCACAGGAAGTTTGGGGTTATGTCAAGACTGTTTCCTCAACCACACTAAAAGGGGAAGCACCTGCCAACATGTTTGCTTCATTTATGTTAAGACAATATTGTGCTTTCTTTATTTCCTTGCAGATATTAGCAGCTCCTACCATTTCTGCAATTTAGTCCAGATTTGTATTAACAAATGAACTTTTTTCTTCATCTTCATGTGAGAAGACTGAATCTGATATGCAGCCTCTAAATGTTTTCAGCCCAAACATAGAAGCCTCTTAATGGCATCTATAATATTGTTTACCAGAATAACCTAATGGGAAACCGATAATGAACCAGATTGTTATTAAACTGGCTCTAAGGAATCTTGGGAATTTATAGATAAAAACTCTCCAATAAGAGATCTAGGGGTACAAAGAACCAGTCTCCTCCTCATTAAATTAAGTTAAGCTGCTGTGATTGTCTTCAGAAACAAATAAAATGTCTTCAAATAAAAAGATACTTTGGTACCGTCTGAGCCCTTTTTTGTAAGTCGAAGCGTTGTCTGATTATACTGTATAGTTCAGGCAGTATGTTGTATCAAGGCTGATCACTGGTTGCCTGGCAGCCATTCTAACAGATGAACCATGATGCTGCCATCCGAACTGACGGCATGAAAATGGGAGTTTATGATTTAAACAATAAAGGATTCGACAAAAGATCACAACAGTGTGTGCTTTGTAATGATTTCAATTCTCCTGATCAAATTATTAATAATTTCGTTTATATGCATAAAACAGGGAAATAAATGAAGTTCCATCTTTTTCTGTTTTATACAGTGTGCCGAGATAAGTTCTTTTTACAATGTAAAATTGAAGAAAAATAGCAAATTGATAAAAAAGTTGTGGATTTCAAAGTTTAAATTCTATAATAAATGATAAATTGATTTTTATAACAACACATTTAAGCTGTGGACTCTGGGAGGAACTGTCACCAAGAAGAAAAGCAAACGGATTCATGCTCTTCTCGGAACGCTAATCCTGAAAAGTCTCGGACTTTCTTCTACCTGCCATTTTATCACTTTATTTAGATCTGATGTCCCTCAGCTGGATCCCCAACACCACTGACCATCTGGCCTCGACTCTGCAACAGGCCGGCGTCCCTAGTGCAAAGAAAAAATTGCATAAAGTTTCAATGCTACCATGGACATCATCATCAACAGCATAAATCCCTGAACACATCCTCGTACAATCCTCACAAATTAGGCTCAATATTACTGCATACTACTGAGTGCTTTTGGTGTATAAGATGCAACATGTCAACACCAGAAAACTGCCGTGTCTTTATGTCGGTGGCTGAATGGTAATGCATCAGTGTTTCCCTCTGCTTTAATACCAAGCTGGTCTTTCTGGTTTTCATGAAGATTTTATTACCTTGGATGTGTTTAAAGAGCTCTCCTGATAGCAGAGGAAATGCTGATGGAATGAAACATTTCCAACAACAAATCTCTACATTCATTTCCTGTAAGGAAAGAAAGCACTGACTAAAAAAAGAGAAAGACAAACCCAAAGGTGTTTTTATTTATTTGGGCTGACAGGCTGAGGCTGATGTTAACAAGACAGCACAGACACACAAACAGGCAGGGCACCTGTACGCTCATCCACACCAGCAAGTTTTAGATTTTATTTTTAGCCAAATCTGAAAATACACTGTAAAATGGCTTAGTAATGTCATCTGTTACCCTGCTGTTTTGTCTTGTGTGCATTAAAACAGCAACAAAAAGTTTGTCTATTATGCTGTCCGACTTCTAATCTGTCCGCAGATTACTGCTCTGTGTCACTTTCTACGTTGAATTTATGCTCATTCAGAATTCAGGCTGTGTTGGTGGCCAGCATGCACGGAAATGATTGCATTGATCTGGCATTCACACCTAAAGCAGATGCATCAAATGGCATTTAAAAAATAATAAATCTCAAGACATTTTCCATGATAAACAGATTTAAAGAGAGAATTTTTTGATAAATATAAAAACCTAAGAAAACCAAACCAAACCGTGTTAGCTGATAACCTTATTATTACAATCTAATAATAAACTTTCCCTTTCAAGCACAGATATCTGAGAAATTCTGAGGGATTGTTGGGCTCCACAGATTTATGAATATTGTAAATTATACATTTAAAGTCCGACTGAAATTACGTTTCTGTTTGCAGCTTAAAATCATTTCTGCATATTATAATTCAAAGAAATAAAAGTGTGATTGACTGGCAGTCTCAGCCCTTTTCCTGACAACATCCACCACTGTGTTGAAACTAAGCAGTTACTGTTTTAGTTAAAACCACATTAACCACTAAAAAGGCTTCAATCTAGTGTTCAGGGAAGCAGCTGGGTCTTGTGGTTAAGTAGAGGCGGAGAAGTTACACAGAAGCAGAATATATTGTCATATATTCAGATATTCTCTCTGTCATGATGCTACCGACCCCTTGCCAGGATGATAATGGAGCCCTATTTCCCAAGAATTTCATGGGACTTTGCTGGACCGCCTCCCATGTGGCACATGAGATTGCGAATAAAAGCAAAGCTATAATAAAATAAAAAGAATCAAGTCTAACCCTTTTGTTTTCAGATTATTTCATGAAATAGTGAAATACGAGATGTAGAGAGCTGATATTTATACAAACATTCATCTCAGCTGGACTTTAAGGGGGGGGGGGGGGACAATCCAAAATACCAGAACTGCAATGAACATACAGCAGCAGTGATAGTAAAAGAGCTTTCATACCTGAAATGTTTTATAAAAGGATTTTTAATGCCGTCGGACCAGATTTGCGGACCACAGCCTCATAATATTCTCCAACACAGTTCACCAGCTGATGCCACTGACGGTTCTTTCTCTTGTTTCCATGTAGCTTATGGCTTCGTGATGAGTTTACAGGAAATGAAACATCAGCTGACGTGTAGATGCAGAATCGGTGGGCTGAAAAGACGAGCTTCTTTAGACAAGTGATTCCTCTCCAAGCAAGACATGCAATCTCACGACTTACAGTTTTACCCAAATATTTCATTCTCACTTTTTTGTTTTTTTTTAAAAGTGTGACCTTTTCCACTCATTTATCCTGTTCATAACGTCCAACATATTAAATCTGATGACTTCTGTGTGAGTGTGCGTTAAACTGTATGCCTATCTTTGTTTGTTCAGGACAGACATTCAAGGAACTGTTCGAAGGTTTTGATTTGGTCTTAGGGTTTGTGTAAGAATCGGGTTAAAAGTCGAAGTTGGGGCATTTATTTGTGATGTTTATGGGGTTTAATGAGGGTCTTGTCAAAGATAGAAGTAAAAATATATGCATGTGTGTAGATCTGTGTGTGTCTGGAAGACTGAGGTGACATCTGAGGGGACAAACATGATGTGTGAAGCACACGATAAGCACACACCAACATAAATAACCTGAGAGCTATGGAGACCCTGGGAGCAGAGAGCAGCAGCAGCGCACACACACACACACTCACACACTCTTGTACACGTTCACGATTTTCTGGATTCTGTAGAAAAAACAGATGCAACAGATTTGTGTGACTAAATCAAAGAGAATATCCAACCGGTAGTTTGATGTTGCAAGAGAATAAAAGAGTAGAGGAGACCTGTTTCCAGCCCTGAAGGCCTCATTCATTAAAAACATGCCAGATGCTAGTTTTGTGCTTATGACCAAAGCCAAACGTGATTAATGCAAAAACAAGCAGGTGATGTTATTTCAAGTATTTAGTTAGCGATATCAAAATGTTAATCTTAGTGTTTAGTTTCTTAATCACAGAAAAAATAAACAACATTTTAATGAATAAGGCCTTGGGAACCAGAGTTCTTATCTCTTCTGACCGCTGATCCAAAAGCACAGCTGCCACAGATGTTGGATGCAAGAACGGAACATCTGTCTCACGTAAAAACCACCAACCTGCAGAAATCTGCTAAATAAATCCTACAGGAAGGAAGGAAAGTGGCTTTCAACAAAAAAATGTGATGTCATTTTCAGATTTATCAGGACCCTTCGTAGGATTTAGATGCTGAACTTTTGGATTTTCTCTATGTTCTTCAAGTTTAGAAGCTCCTCTTCTACTCTTCCCTTGTATTAAACCATCAACTTCCAAGATTGATTCGACCACGGAGACCTTGAATGAATGCATTGACGGTGCTGCTTGGCAATGTTGAAAAAAAAAAATGTAAAAAAAAGTTAATTTCCACAATTTTTCATGGCAGGACCTCGAGACAGATGGGATAAAGTGGAGAAAACAGTTTAAAAAAAAAAGAAATTGTACCCTTTTCTGTAAAACATTTTGGCATTATTTCATTCTCTTTTGATTTCCGAGGAGTAATAACACATAGTGCAGGATGTCTCGACTTACAGACAGACAGATAGATACAGTTGATAGGACAGACAGACAAGAATTACATATAGATATAGCTCATCTCATAGAAAAAACCCAACATGGAACAGTATGAGCTACGATTTACCGCGCTACCAGCAATCAGTAACAGCCTCTGAATTAAGGTGATGCGCGTCCCTTCCGCGTCAACGCTGCACATTTCCACCTCCTGCACTTCTCTGAAACAGCCACCGGTGATTCCACGTGTTCCAACAGAGACACATAAGAGAGAGAGGAAGAAAGATGTCTCCGGCTCCAAAATCAAATCCGTCCTGTCCGTCCTGTGAGAGAGCCAGGGTCAGTCCTTTGCATTTTATCCAAACACAGCCTGCTGTTTGGTTGTTGGAGGCGGAGCGAAAGAGGGGGCCGTTGGCCACCTGTCGACAGCCCCGCCTCCCGTCCGGAGTTCAAACGCTTCAGTTCCAACACATTCGTCATTTTTGCTCACTTCTTCTTGCTGGATTTTTCAGAGCGTTTTGCGTCCGATTTCCCACCCTTGTCTGATTTCTCTGAACGTTCTCCTCTCTCTCTCTCCTTCTCCTTCTCTTTTTCTGCACGCTCGATTCGATCGGCCCGGTCTGAGCGCTCGCCACCCCGTTCTGACCTGTTGTCCGCCTTGCTGCCGTCTTGCCGCGTCCCCTCGTCAGTGGATGAGGTAGTTGGTTGGGGCTGACCCCATTTGGCAATCTCCTCGTGCTCCGTAATACTAGCGGTGATGTTGGTCACCCACGCTTTGAGGTCGTCCTGTGATGGGAGGGAGAGGAGACACAACCGATGTCAGCCGACTGAGCATTTATTGTTTATCAGGTATCACAAGATTTAAGATGCCTCAGCTGTTGAGGAAAGTGACATTTGTTATAAAGGCATTAAGAAGTACTGTTACGGCTATGATTAGAAAGAAAAAAGTGTCTCACCTCATCTTTTGCATGAAACAGAAACTCACTGCCATCCTTCGTCCTGCAATGGGAGAAAAGAAGTTACACAAAAAGTAACTTTTGAGTCAGATTTGACTCAAAATACATTGCATTTTCCATTTCTAATTATATATATTCACCAATGATCCCTTTAAGGATGCTTCCAACAATTCAGGTTGACTTTTTTATAACATGAATGATGAAAAAAAGAAAACCAGCACTACGGTTTAACACCCTGACTTTGAATCAAGCTGGATTGGACATTCCACATCATGAAACGTAGCAGTATTTTCCTTTAGAGGCTCTCTGGTCTTGTTGACACCTGCTGTTAGTTAAATATGACCTGCTCAGATCTGTTAATACAAGCCCTGCAACAGGACCCATGATTAAACACACAGGCTAAACGGTCACTCACTTTTAAGAGAATTATTTTTACTTACAATCTTTAGAAAAACCAGAATCTAATAACAGCTGCAGGTACCCGACTGAGCAAGGCGTTTTCCAAATGTGAGAATGTTTTTCACCTCACCTCAGTTGAGCTGGCAGACCCTCAATGTGGGCCATGATATATTTCCCTTTAAACTGAATTTGTTGCCTCTGATTCAGGTCTGACTCATGTCAAAGTGTTTTAAATACTTTCTGGTTGCATTCACACCACAAACGTAGAGTTGTCCAATTATAACTAGATCACTAAAGATGCATGATGAGCAAAGACTGTGTGACATAAATCTGGTCATCCCCATCACTCCATGAAGATCCAACTGGTCCCTTCGTGGTTGATCGTACGGAGCCCAATCTGAATATGCATGCTCCTGAATTAATCTCCAATGAGACAAACAATATCACAGATAGAGAAGATGAGGAGAGGTTGCAGTTTTTCACACCTTTACAAAGTACTGTAGACTGATCACATACCCATGCATGAGAAGCATCAGCACAGCTGACCCAAAGAGGGGTACGTATGCATATCTGCGGTTAATTCTAGAGCTAGCAAACCACATCAGACGCTAGGTTGCAAGCAAAATAAATAAGCCCTGCAAATTCTGGGCTCTTGCCGTTGCTGGTTTATGTCAATCAAAGATCACAAGAGTTAAACTACACATGATCTGGATTTAGTATCATGAACAAATAAACTAAATTCCAACTAAAACTGGCACCAAATTATGCTCCCATAGCTGTGATCAGGTCATAAACAGTAAAAGAAAAACTCATAAAAACGAGTCCAGCTTCTCACTTCAGTGTGAAGACGTTCTTCTTCTTCTTGTAGCCATTGGTGACGTCGCAGTGGCAGTGGGAGAGGTTGAGCAGGGGCTCGTTGTTGTAGGGCGTGTTGGTGTTCTTGGCGTCCTTGTAGAAACCCAGCTCCCCTTTGTTCAGCACGCAATACAGGTTGACCCATGACCTGCTGTGGTGTGGGTAGGCAGGATGGGGTGGGGGTGGGGTGGAGAGTTGAAGTGGAAGGGAGGGGGTGAAAGTGGGGATCACGGGGAAAGGTGGGGAGGTGGAGGTTGGGGGAGGGGAGATTGGGAGGAGTCAGGAAAAGCTGCAGAGACACTGCTGCTAAGCTAACACCTCACTCACCTGACCAGAGCAGACAGGTAGGTAGGCGGGATGGACCAGCCCCAAGAAGGGAGGAGGAAACACACTGCTGAACAAACACAAATGATCGGACGAACACATGGATGACCAGACGGAGGAGGTGGGGATGGAGGGATGGGAAGGGAGTCTACGTACAGTTTGGGTGCTTCTGTGTGTGAGCCTTATGTGTGACTTACCTTGGAGGAGACAAGAGGAGCAGCCAGAAGCACAGAGGAAGAGAGGAGAAAAGATGGAGAAGAGTTTGGTTAAAGGCCATTTTAGCACCAAACACTTGTTCAGGTCTAACCATGCAGTTTTTCCTTCTGTGAGCGTGACTGCATGCACACAACATTCCAGTTAGCAGTGTGCAAAACTTTCAGACATCTTATATATATTCACATTTTCAACCATCAGGGAAACATCTGATTGGCCCTGAGCTTCTTCTACATTATATTATAGCCAGATACATTTATAAAGAACTATCTTCTTCCAGGGTAAGAACAAGGAGTCCTGCAACAGATGGTGTGTCCCACAGAGCTCATCTCAACACTACGGAGTCAATCTGAGGCAAAATAAAGAGACAGAACACATTGAAACAGCCTGACTCTAAAAAAACATTGGAAAATGTTATTAAGTAGCTACCTTCATACTAAAACTGTGTGCACCTGTTTCTTAGATAAACAATACTGAGTGCTTTCTTTTTTTTTTTTTTGCATATATCTGTGATATCAACACAGTTCATGAAATTATTTTTAAAGCATCCTCACTTTACATGTAGTGCCTGAAACATTTGCACAATACTGCTGGTATTACTCAGACAGATCCATGTGTGAAGCTTAATATTCTGGTTTTAAACAGCTGGAGTTAAAGTGGTGCACGTGATAAAGCGTCTTCACTGTGAATGCTGCATATATATAACTTCATAGTGAGAGGTGGATCTGACTGACACCTGCAGGGCATTGATTTGTCAATCACAGGCTAACCCCACCCTGAAGCACCACCCTCTTCTTCTTTTATTACCTGTTAGTCTAAATTTAAGCATCATTTTGTCAATGTAAACTGCTCCTTGCCCTATAATGTATCTTATAGCATGGAAGAAAAACCTCAGGATTATTCTTGAGCTGTCCAGAATACAAGAAAAAGTAGCTTTAATGATTCATTCACAAGCGTAGACATAATTAACACGCACCACATCCTAACATTTTGGTGTAGGTGTTACCAGAATATTAATGTGCACAACAACTTACTCAGTGTCTTGTCAGGTAGATGCAACAGAGACGGTTGAATCTCAGTTCTTCCTTACACGGCTAACTGTACGACATCATACAATCAGCCTGACAAGGAGCAGTCTGGAGATTCACACCTGTCTGGATTCAAGCCATTCAGGATCAAGCTTTTACCTGGCTATGTACATAACACGGCATGTACATATGACACACTCATCCATTGCCTTGAGTGGGCGCGCGTGCGTGGGACTCATCCATTGCGCGACCTGGATGAGCTTTTAGCTGTGCGTGGTCAGCCCAGCCACCAGAGGGCAGTGAAGAGAGACTTTGGCCCTGATGTCTCTGCAGGAAGCAGGGTGCTCATCTGTGGAGGTCAAGTAGTGTGTG
>JBBBVU010000009.1:7269923-7284742 GCA_037177055.1 Atherinosoma microstoma
AAAAAAAAAAAAAAAACTCTGCTACAACAATAATTTCCCTCAAAGGGATAAATAAAGTATTTTTCATTTCATTCATTCATTTTTAAGTTGATGGCGGTTGCCTTAAGAAAGCTGCAGTTTGAGGGTTATATGAGAGAGTATGTTTAATTGTTTTGGTGCAAACAATGTACTGCAATGAATCATGTATAGAAAATGTGCATCTGTAATTTGCATATTGTGAGGAACCGGTACACAGCCAAACAACACATAAATCAAATCATCCAAGTGTTTAACTTGTAATATGAGGTGTAGTTTACCCCCTTTGTCACGTGTAATTTCTAAATTATAATGGAAATGAGGAGGAGCAAATAATGTGTAGTAAACTTTTGGGACATGATAAATCAAAATATCTGGTTACTTTCAGTTTTTATTGAGTAGATTTATAGGCTAAAATGTATTCTTATCTAAACACATATTAACAGTTGTAGACTTCCAGCACACTTAGAGCTCAGTCCTGACCAGCATTGTCTGCTTATAACGTTATGCAGCCCAGAATGACAAGAAAAGATGTCATGAGCTGTCATCCACACATTCGTACAACCTTCTTATAGAGTTAAAAGTAGATAGATGTTCAATTATCGCAGAAAAACTCCCCAACAATTGACTTATTTTCTACAGAGGGCCCAACCAGAAGCAGAGAGGACAGCTGTTGCCCCATCTACCTTTAAAGTGCCTCCCTCTCCCCCTCTGTGCTGTTGTAAAAAACACGGCTTTGACTACAGGGAAAGCAAAATTGAGCCTTTGTTTTTTCCCCTCAATCCTGAGTGCATGTTTTACTACTAAAAAGCTTAGAAAGCTTAGAGTGCCATAGGACTGCTGTGGCATAGGCAAAAACCTCTGATGGATTTCTATGATGTCATGCACTTTTACAATATCTTAACATAAGTAAAGACCGTAGTACAGACCTGTATGCACGTTCTGTCATATCCACAGAAGTTTCGACAAAAAAAAAAGGGAACATCATTAGAAAGTGGAACGTTAGAAGCTAAGACACGGCTACATACTGTTATCATTAAAAAGCAAGGAATCAGAGGTTTGCAGATCATTTAAAGGGAACTACTGGTTTGAATAATAAGGATTCATAGATAAAAGTAAATACAGATACTGATCTGCAGGAATAAAGAGATAAATCATGAGCTCCAATAAGTTTGTAAAGCAGGGATGTCCGATTCCGGTCCTCAGGGGCCGATGTCCTGCAGATTTTAGAAGCTTCCCTGCTTCAACACACCTGGTTGAAATAAATTGATCATTAACAGATTTGTGCAGAACTTGACGAGCTTTTGGGAGATTTATTTTCTTTGAATCAGGTGTATTGGAACAGGGAAACATCTAAAACCTGCAGGACAGTGGCCCTTGAGGACTTGAATGGGACATCCTTGGTGTAAAGACTGCAACTTACCTTAGTGTTTTGCAATATAGGTCACTTATCTACTTTAGGATCAATATAAACAGAAAAATATGTATAAAATAGTAAATGCATTGCGTAATAAAGATCGGCTGTTTGAGACTCCAGTGGTTGAATATCACTATGGACTCAACATGCATGTAGAATATGAAATAATGTGCAGCAACCCTGTCACCCAACCTCAAACATGTAAACCCTCCAAAGAAGTGATGCTGCCTACAATCGTTTTGACACATGAATAGTAAAGAAAGTGCAGACACGTCAGTCTACAGCTACTCCTAACATGCACTCACTTCACTGCAGAATATCTGGTGATGATGCAACCTTACAACTTGAAATATGAGGGAGGGGTGTCATGGTAGGGCGAGGAGGATGTAGAATAAACAGCTGAGCACAACACACCAAGAATGGTTAACAAAGATGCTTAATGAACTGATTTTGACTTTCCATCAATCTCACTTATTCTTTTAACATATTTACAATTAAGGACGTAACAATGCAGGTCAACAGAAAAGAATATGAAGCTGAAACTCTTATCAAAGCTAGAAAATACTCAGCAAGCTTATTTACTAAATCTAAAAATTGCCTTCCTCATCGATCTTCTCCAACTCCGCCAGTGAGAAGCTGGCAGAAAGCTTTCACAAGAAGTTTGGAGATGGAGTTGGGGACATTTGTGTTCTGAAATATCATCCCTCTGCAAAATCTCTGGAAAACTTAAGAACCGGATCGTAATTGAGAACAGTTCATTAATACATGACATTCATGAGTATCGACTAAGGCCCCAATAACACTGCCAAACATAAGAAGCAAAAAGTCAACCAAGTTGGAGATTTTTCACACAGACCACTGACCTGCATGCCTCAAAAGCCATAGATGCAGGATGATGGTCAATAATTACCTCACTTATTTAGACTTAAAGTAGCAAAAAATACAGTGAAATGTGATTCAATGCATAGGATGTGTGGAGAAAACATCCAGCTGAGGCGGTTTCATTATCTCTACAGTTTGCTTCTGCTGGTTACAGCAGCATGAAAATAAAACATCCACATCCAATGCCAAAAAATACCAAGACGCTTCACTGGAAAAATCTCCATTCAGCAGACCAATCTACCAGTTTAACCATGCAGATGTCCCAATCCATGGCAAAGGAAGAGGGAAGTCCAAATGCAGAACTAGCAAGCAGGAGCCAGAAACCAAGACTTTATTTTAAAATAAAGAAAATGTGCTTCACAAGTAAACGACCCTGAAGAGAAACCACACAACTGACTAACTCAGGGCAGTACAATGATAATCTGACAAAGAATTGTAAAAAAAAAATCTCAAAAACAAGGAGCAAAGATACTGGGAGGGGTTATTATGTAGTGGTGTAAATAGAGAGCGGCGACACTCCCATAGACTTCTAGAAAGAAAGGAATGGGAAGTCACGCTGCTAGTTCCAAACAGCAGCAGTTCCAGCATCGAGTTTTCTCCAGTAAATTGATGAAATCACAACATTTTTTGGCATTGTGACGTGAGGCATCAGTTGGAATATCCTTTCACGTGGCCAGTTTTAGTTAATCGTTCGATTAACCAGCTAGTTGTAGTTTGACAGCGGTTAGCTAACATGATGAGGAACACTTCAGTCACTGTAGACATCGTCAGGAAGTTTGTATTTATCTAAAATTTATTGCAGTAATTTTCATGTAGAGATATTCTTTCATTATTAGATTAGTCCTTCGGTGGTGACTGTATCAGTACCCCTGATCTTAATCCCTGGTAGTAAACTATCTAAACTAGAAAACATGTTTAGCTTTTGTTCTCCATGATGTTTAATTAATTTAGAGTTCATTCGAGTTAATTCCTTCAAAGCAAGACAGATTGCTACTTTTTTTCCCCCAGTATGAATTTGCAGCTGTGATCATTTCTCTGTTGTTATCAGGGAGGTCAGTGTGGTGTTTCCATGTGGTGGTCGCTGACACGCTGCCAAAGATGAACTCTCATGAGGACTTCAGAACATTCCCACAATATCAAAACCCTTTCATTTGATCAAATACAGTTCACTGTTACAGATGAAGCTACCCAACAATATAAGTATTAAAGTAGTTCATTATTAAGGCTTAAACTTATTTTGTACTCTAATATTGTTTTTACCAAAAAAAAAGGGAGAATGACAGGAAACAGCTGAGAAAACCAAACAAAGAAGTAGGCCAGAACCAACACTGCATACTTCACAGAATACATCAGAACAACGCTCAACAAGAACACCAACTCCAGTGACTCTGGTTCCTTCCTTCCAAATGACTCCTTATTTTCCAACACTTAAATTCCCCTGCCCCGGCCCATTTTACGCACTATACTCTAGAAGTATTAGACAGTTCTGAATACCGCAAATGACTTAATTTAGTCCCATTTCTGTGTGACTTACAGGCTATCTTGAACAGTTCTGCCACAGAATCTAAATAAAAGTGGAACTGATGGAAAAGAATAAGAATATAACAACAGATCTAGCTCGTCTCATTTGCTCTAAGAGACAGTACCCCATTGATGCTCTCATCGCACCAACCCACACACCCACCTACATGCATACACTCCCTCGTTCACACATGCACCTTCTGATTGCTGCAGGACCAGCACAAAACCACAGGTCAAAGCTTAATGCACACGGGGATTTGTCTGTGAGCCTGTCTCACTTAGTATACACAGGAAAGGGAGAAGAGACAGGTGCACTGACATGCATAGAATCTGGATTTCTGGTCCTGTTTTATTCAGATATACTGACTGTGTGTAAACACATCAGGAGTAACTAATGTTGTCTGTAATGAGAGCAGCAACTCTGCAACTTCTACATTGTCAAAATTACACAATCACAACAATTGAGGGGGGGGGGGCACATTATAAAATGTTTGTTTTTATCATTTTTATTCACTGCAGACTGTTTACATCCTCAGTAAATGATGGTGTTACACAGAGAAAGAGTGACAGTGGGATCAGAAGCAGAGGCTGAGCTTGTCCTTCTTAATGCGTTAATGAGGTCAATTAATTATCAAGCATAATGAGAATGAGGGAGGCTGGAATCAAAAGCCCGCTGGATTTCACAAAGAAGAGGGTGCATTCACTGTGCTCACACACTTCTCACACTCACGCACATACAAACACAATCCAGTGAAGCAAATCAACCTTAACATCAAGAAGCTTCTTTCTGGTGTCTTTCATCACCGAGTAACATTACAGATGTGAAAGTCTTCTGTTATGTGCATTTCTAGCTCTGCAAATATGAAACTCTGCTTTCATTTGTAGTTGGAAAGCAGAGACTTGCACTAGTGGTTCAAAAAAAAGTTTTCCTAAATCTGGTCTGTTTGTTTCCTCTTTATAAAAGCTGCATTATTACCATTACTTTTATGAGTTTTATTTTACTCTTCCAGAGAGGTCGTCTATGCACAACCTGTCCCACTTCCCACTGGAGACGTGATTCCTGCATATATTCTGATTTGTTTAACTGGGTAGTAAAGGAAGGAAGTCATTTTGCAGCGACAGCACAGTTATTGATTAAACATTACATTACACATTCAGAACACTGCAAACCTCAGCTCATTAGATTTGGACTTGTGTATTGCTCCCCATTAACACCTACAGCTGTAGGCCAAAACAACATGGCTTCCTTTGTTTCCTGCATCTGAACTCCTTCCAACTGACATGTGAGAGAGAAATGCAGGAATACATGCAAGGATAAAGATTTGTTTTTAAAAACATGACACTGAATATAAATATACGCAAAGCATGATGCATAGAAATTAAACTCTTCTTTGGCTGGGATGACTTCTTCAAAGGTCTCAGGTTGACATTACAGGACTACTAATATCTTGTAAAACGGTGTATTTCAAGCCAAATAAACATGCACTAAACAATAGAAGAAGAAAGAATTTTAGACTTTGGAGAAAAAAAGGACAAGGTTGCAGGATTCATCCACTACGTGTGTGTGTGTGCTTTGTGCTGCAAAGAGTTCCCAGTGTCATTTTAGCTGACACTGGGATAAGAGACAGGATTCTCCCAGGATGGGCCACCAGTCCAGACCCACATCGCTCAAACTTACAACTTAACAAGCACTGGATCTTTTTCCACATCTTGTTTATCTAACCTACCTCATAGCGTATCATGCAGCATCATTTTACAGTAAATATGTTTCCACATCAACTGACCAATCAATAAACTGAATAAATGCTTACTGCTACCACTGAAAGACTTCTTTAAAGGATGCACTCAAAGCTACTCCTTTGAGATGCACTCAAGAGATTGGAAAATCTTAGATGATGGTGGATCTTGATCCGTTTCTGGGTCATAGGCCAGAACAGGAGACAAGGAGGCAGCAAAGTTACCAGCATGGAAATAATCAGTGTAACATGGAACATGATGGGATGGAGGAATGACCTTCACACATGAGCCAAACGCAGAGTGGAACGAGGACAAGGAGGAGGGGGAGAGACGATTGGGCAGCTGTTGCCAGGCAACCGTCACAAGCACAAGAAGCAGGAGACACTCTTCTCCAGTTGCGGCAGGTTGCTTGACGTCACAACATGCAGACGCAGCGAACGAGTTGCATCACGATCATCAGCGCTGCTGGAGTGTCCTCCAACTCTCATACACAGTTACGCTCTTTGATACGCCCACTAATGTGCACTGATGGGCTCAGCTGGTTGAACCCATGCAGCTGATAGCGTCTTGCTCAAGGGTAAACACTGCAGAGCAAAGAGAGCTTTACTCAATCTGGGATTTCCCACAATCTCCAAGGACCAGTTACTTTTACTGAACCATGAAATGGAACTGGTTTATCTTATATACAGTCTTAATGGAAATCTTTGTGGGCCAACAGAATGCTGCGATACTAAATGTTTTTACATGGCGCTCCAAAGAGTTTATTTATCGAAAGTCCTTGGAATTTTGACAAAGCTTTAAGGATCTTTTACTAAAACATCCGTCTGTAAAATCCAACACCAACCATTGTACATGTCCACTCTGCTGTTTGCTCTCTCTTCATTTTATGACACTATTGTTTTAAAACATGACAAACTCAGTTACCCAGATAAAATTCTCAAATCAGTCAGCACTTAAATTCAAGGAAATTAATCAATGAATTGAAGTATTGGAAGCAGATATGTCTGGTAATAAATGTTATGATTTACCATTCTGTCCCAGTATGGCCTCCAGTGGCTGCTGGGATTAGATATTTTCACTTCCTTTTTATAATATACATTCATACATGATTTCATGTGTCTGCATGTTGCCGTGTAATTTCTATCAACCTGAACTGCAGCTTGTTTTACTCAGGACATTCCTGGAAAATACATAAAAAATCTCAAGAGTTTCTATTTCCTCTTTAGATGAAGGTTAAATAAAATTAAGTAAATAAGGACGTTTTGAGTGTAGCTACATGGTTTTATGTTCTTAATATCGGTAAATAAATTTCTCATGACAGGATTGAGATATCTTGAGATATTCAGATAACTATCACCAATGATAGAAATGTCTTAATATGCTTTGAACCTGGTGTCAGTCTGAGGAGGAGGGAAAGGAAATGAGGTGTACAGCTGATCCTTTCACAGAAGAAAATATAAATGCGCTACACAAACAGATGGTGAAAGCTGATCTAAAAACAGCTAATGTGTTTCACAGCGTCCTTCACGGCAGTGAGGTTCTAACATCTTGCAGAAATAGACTGAAGGCTCTCTGAGGACAGCAGCAGACAGACACAACCAGGACGCAACATCCAGAGGTTTTAAAACAGGACCACAGCTGGCTCTATGTTCAATAGGCTTGGAGTGAAATTCCCAACATACCATATCAATATCCAGACCATTTTATCTAATAGTAACTGGTCTTAATGCACAGAGAGAGGTTACGTTTCTGTGAGAATCAAACCAGTTGCAGAATGTATCGTTAGGCCACAGGATGCTCCCCCAGAACAATGTTCCTGACACTAATCAGCAAAGAATGCAAATCCTGATCAGCACTGCAGACTAAATGAAGTATTGAATGTTATCCTGAAAAGAAGAAAAAAGGTAAGTTGCTCAGCAATATCCATGGAGAGGGCTTGTGAGGTGAACATATCCTCCATAATGTCCACGGAGAGGGCTTGTGAGGTGAACATATCCTCCTTGTATGACTTCAGAAGCTAAACCCTGTCAGTCTGCCAACAGCTAGATGGCCTGTTGTGACTACAGTCTGCTGCTGAAAAGCACGAGGTGGGACCAGTAAAACCAAATAAACACCACTCTACTTCTATACTGGTGAGGATCACATTAACATGCAGTGATATAACAAACCTGCCTGAATCTGTCTTTACATTTTCAGTATGACCTCTAAAATCACATCATGAAACTTAAGCAGTTCTTTGAAAAACTCCAGAAGTGATGACGAGTAAATGTTCGGAGCTTCCAGAGATTTCCTCTTCGTACCGGAATGGTTTTCACAGCAGGAGACAGAGAACACAGAAATCTTCAACACAGTCTTCTGTTTCACAGATTAGAAAGAAGGGATGATATTAGATGTTTTTCGGCTGATATCCTACATGCCGATAATTTACAACTCATTTGGCCGATAACTGATACCGATATTCCCCCACACACACCTAATTGCTGAGATTATATAGTTTCCTCTGTTGTGGAATTAAAATAAAGTATTATTCTGCATACTCTTCAAAAAAAGCTAAAAAAATTCTAATATTTACTCCTTGTGCAAAATCTGAAAATATTTCAACTTGCATTACGTTCAACATGTCGAGCAGGTAAGATATGTACATCCTATTCTACTTTAAACTGACTTGGATTTTGTTAACCAAGCGCCTGTTATTTTATTGGCTAATTATATCAGTGGAATGGACGAAATCTGATATTTAATTTTGAAGCCGATACCGATATCGTGTCAATAATGTCGTGCATCTCTATAAGAAAGTGCTGTCAGAAATTAAATCTGAATCCCAAGTCGAAGGCGTTAGTTTTCAGGGCACAGTAAGATGGAAACCAGCAGAATAGTTTAAGTGGGGTTTTCCAGACTTACGGGGGTGTGTTGGAGACTCATTCTGCAGAAACCTAAACACTCAATACATTTGTATCAGCCTCATGCAGTTCGATGTAACTTTTTATTAATTCTATTATCCGTTTTCTTTATAAAATGAAGCATATTTTGACATGTTGAATTTAAACACCAAAATATGTTTAAAAAGAAGATATAATGTTGGATTTCAGATGTAGCTATTGTTTTTCTTTCACTTTAACTTGATGCTCGTGGGTGTGAAAACTGTATGATTGACTTATTTATATGTGAGCGTATATGCTACATGCACACAGGGATGCACACAGAAGACATTTTCATAATGTAAAAACAACTACACGTGAAGGTGAGCAGTGGGTGGACATGCTCATCTATAACAAACCACACAGTTAGTGATCAGCAAGTTGACTAAACAGGCAGAAAGATGATGATTGGGTTACTTGTGTGGGGAAAGATGCTTTGACTTGTAAAAATGTAACTTTATGTTTTCGCTCAAAAAGAATGCCAGTCATGAGGACAGACCAGATCTGTCTGCTGCACCGAGCCCCATCACATTAACTACACTGACCAATGACAACATGCATAATGTTCTCCGTTTCATCTGTTCAGATTATTACTTTAAGGATTTTTGCACTGTAGCTGTATCTTTATAACTACAGCTATACAGTATGTGCAAGTTCATCACAAATATTATATGGCTCCGATTATCAGTTATCATATATAGATGTTTTATCTATTAAATGACAAATATAGAAACAATCTGTTGCATTTCAGGAGCAAAACAGAGGCATCTTTGTTTCTTTTTCATTTTCATGAACTCAACAGATTAAAAACCTCTGTACATACATACATACATACATACATACATACATACATACATACATACATACATACATACATACATACATACATACACACAAGTCAAGTAATGCAACTCATTAAATGAGCTGAGCTGGAAAATATGGAGCAAAATTATAACATCATGAAATCATCATCAGGGGTTATAGGTGCTTAATGTTTCTGCCTGTAAGTTACATAAAGAGGCTTTAAATGCAGTTAGCAGCTTCTTGCAGCTGATTCAAAGCACCGGATGCAACATACTTAAACACCCTTTATCCCAGTTTAGTACAAGATCTGGGAAACCACAGGAATAAACCCTGAGAAGAAAAGCTAACTTCCTGTACTTTTAACTAATCACTGAATAACAACAGCCTCATCATGTAAAGGGTTGCTTCTTTGTACAGCACAGTGTGTGCAATAACAAAACAGTGTTGACTCAGTTCTTTTTGCCTCCATCAGTGCAGTTTACTTTCAGCCCTGCCCAGTATGAGACTGCAGCTGAATGAGCTACTAAAGATCGGTGTAGCTAGATGTAGTAGAGTGTAGAGTAACAAGAGAGGAAATAGCTGAAATGGTGAGAATATAATGTAGTATTAGTGGGCTGTGGGAGTTGTTTTTTGGTTTTCCTCAGAGCAGATGTACAACCAGCATTTGTTTATACCATACACTCCATCAGACAGAGCTGCAACCTGCTAACAAAACAGTCACATGTTGGATTCTCAGTCCATACGGGTCCAATGTGTCCTGTAAAATCTCAACAAGCTCTCACTGTCACTCTGACAAGTCAGCACATACATTATCTGTCCAGTAAGGCTGCTGAATACGACCATCTACATGACAAATTCATAGAAAACCCTCCCAAGACATCAATTCTGTATTAAATCAGTTTTCTTTTCATGAATATAAGCAATTTGTTATTCATTCTGCGAGGAACGGTCGTGTTCTCTGGAACATGCAACATTTAAAAAAAGGCTTCTGGGAATTTCAGGCGTGGCAAATCATCAGGGAGAAGCAGGCATCCATGGCTAGCATGAAGAGCAACAGTAATCTTATAATGTCAGCAAGTCTCATTCACCTTCTCTGCTTCTCACAAGCCACACACAGCACAAATCAGGGCTATATCAAAGACGCCTGATGAAATATGGCATTGAACTACATTTCTGCTGACCAGTGATGATTGCACACATCCAGAATCACGGCACAGCATTCACTCACAGGTGTGAATGAAACTGCTCACAGTCTCACTTTTGCAAGCTAGCTGGGGAAACACTGGCTAACCCAGTTACATGTGTACTGACTGATGCATATAAAAACAGATAAATCAGGATGCAGAGCAGCAGTGGGGGGGTCACGGTGGTCCTTCCTCCATTTAAAAGGCTGCCTTTATACTTTCTGCCTTTGCAACTGGCTTCAATATGTTTTAGGAGTTCAGTACTTCTGCGAAAGCTTTTGTATATATCAATTAAAAATACAATTAACTCTACAAAGGTCTTAGTGTGGTATATACCTTCACTGAGTTACAGTATGTGGTGCTCTCGACCCCTGCAGATGGCCATTTCTTCACTATAGGTGGACAAAAACCTAATGCTTGGTCCTTACATATAACGCTATGAGTCTGTCAAAAGCTGAAAGGCTGAACGTTAGCTCAGGCCAGTAGAGCCTGACTCAGGCTGATAACAGCTAATGTTATAACAAAGAGGATGAAGGACCTAAAACCAGTAGCAAAGAAGCATGGGTGAAAATCTCAGAGATTATATCAGCAGATTTTTACACAGCAGAGCAAAGCTAAAGCACCAACACAACCCAAGTAGCCCAGAGTTTCCACATATTTCTGACACTGCCTCCAAGTGGTGCAAAATGCTACAACATAGGGAGGTGCATGTGCTGGAGTTGTATGTCCAGACCGTCTGACGGCAAGGAAAATGTTAAATCAGTGCTTGGCATTATATCTATGGTGTTTTATTTAAAGTACAGCTGAGACAAAATCATGTCAACATGAACACAAACAACGTTCTACTTTCTGTCTTTTAATGAGAAACTGCAATGAAAAATGAAAACATTCACTTTTACTTTTTGAGCTGGTAAAGATTGATGCTAAATAATAAAATATGAGCAAAATGAGGCAACAACAATTTTTACCATTATTACCAAATCAGATAAAATCATTTTATATCCGTGATGCTGTATTCTGTTTACTCTGAACTGTCTATCATCTCACAAACATTAGGTCAAGTTTCTCCAGTAAAACAGTGGACCACAGTCCAAAGATAAAACTCCTGAACAAAATGTAATATTACTCATTCCCAGACTATTAAAAATCACACACTTCATTAAACAATTTCCAAAGACGGCACCGCTGTCCAAAGTTGAATCTTGTCTTCTTTCAGTGAGCTACAGATTCAGAGAACTCGCTGGAAAAGCAGAATGACCCAGTAAACCTCCCCGCCAGAGAAACGTATCTACAAGGCAGGAAAACTGCTTTTATCTGAAAGTCCTGCAGCGCTCACCTTTTCAATCTTGTCCAGCCATTCCTTATTCTGGGCCAACTCGGCCATGAAAGCCTGGTGCTTCAGCCATTTCTTGTGGAGCTTTTGGGTCTCGTCTCGGCTGCTGTCCCTCGCCATCAGCATCTTCTCGTACACCCAATCCCCCAGCTGAGTGAGAAAGGCAGGGAGAGAAATGAGAAAGAGACGTGTTAATGTTGGACAAATACTGTGTCTAGCTGTTGCTGTCGGGTGTTGGTGTTCCAGAAAGTGACCCGGAAAGATTTAAATACACCGATACAGACTCTCTCACATAAACATTTGGTTGCATCGTGAAGACATTGACACTATCATAATCAAAACGTGTGCTCTAAGTTTAGTTTGTTATGTAAGAAAATAAAAACACAAGAGTTTAACGTAGATAATCAGACTAATACAAACAGTGGGAAATACAAGGTCAAACACACAGACTTTAATGGTAAATGACGCACAACAGTCACATGTAGACAGACACACGTGTACCAACAAGCATGGCGGCGGGAATTCACATGTGCACACAACATCCAGCATCCACTACCTCAACACACGCCCACACACCGAGCAACCCCCGACACAAACACACCTCCACTCTCTATCAAAGAGTAAATTCTGCCTCCTTTCCACGCTGATCGCCTCCGTGAAACAAGCACACGCCAAAACATCTCACGCCTGCGCTATGAGCGCCACCAAAATATTCTATTCAGGTCAGCGTCGGCACCCTCCCTCGCCAACATCCTCGTGCCTGCATGCAATATCTCCGCCTGCACCTCCATCCCTTCCTAACCCAAACTGTGAAGTGAATGACTGGTTTACCGGCTGCATTTAACGGGAGCCCGCGGGGTTGTGGAGGCTGCAGGCTGCCGCTGATGTCTGCATCCTCGCTTATCTGCCGTCTCACACATGCAAAGATGCTCTTCACCTCAGAGCCGGATGGAGAGGAAATTAGAAAGGAAAAAAAAAAAAAAGAGACGACTTTTTTGGAGAGCCGAACGGGAGCCGGGGATGCAAATGTGAAAGGCAGAAGGGTAAAGAACAATATTGGAGGGAAGAGACAGACTGAAGACTTCACAGTGAGGCTGCGCTAGCTTCTCTCCTCTTTCCTTCTTTGCTGTGTTGCTGAGGATTCACTGTAAGCTCAGCCAGGAGAGGAAGGAGGGGCGGGGGTGGATCAGTGACGAGTGCGAGGGAGAGAAGACAGAGAGGAGGAAGAAAAAAAACCTCCTCCCCAAAACAATAAAATGGCAGGCAGCCCAGCCGGTACACAGCTTCCCCCCCCCTGCCTCACACCTTCAATGAACAGGCGGGTGAGTGAGGCTGGCCAGCTGATTGGAGCAGAGAAGGAGAGGGGGTAGGAAGGGGAGGAGAAGGAGGAGCAAAAGCCTCTTGGAGTGGGATTTTGGGGGGGCAGGGGATGTAGGCAACGCCTCCAACCTCACCGGTCATGGCTAATGATGCTGAGCTGAGGACGGTGGAGGGGGAAGTTGGCTTTAAATGGTGTCAAAGCAGGAACATGGAAGAATGTGGGGAGATGAAAGACTTCATAAACAAATGATTTCCTTTCTCTTTTCTAAAAGCTTTCTTCTTCTAAAAAGACAAGCTGAGAACTCCTCTACATCTGCTTTTGTTTCATCCTTCCCCTCCCGCTCTCCTCCTCTTTGCAGCAGTACCCGGCAGCGGAACTCTCTGTCTCCAGCTCGCCTGACGCTGCTGCAGTGGTGAAGCAGAGAGGAAAGAGAGAGAGACGAACAGCAGAGGTTTGGACACTGAAGGAGAAGACGGTTGATAGTGAGAGGAGCCGAGATTTATCCCGCAGGATGTATGTGCATTTTGACAGATTTGACAGGTTTCTTTCCTTTTATAGATCAGGGCTGGATTTCAGGGAAGCACTAGCCAAGATGAGTAAACACGTCTCACACACTCACACATTCAAAAGCAGACGCGTGAGTGTGCACAGTCGCACGTAAAGATCGCACACATAGGGCCCGGGTCTCATGACTGCTGAGGTCATGGAGGTTCGCAGCCTTGATGCCCCCCCGAGACGGGAAATGAATTGAATGAAGGGAGAGGAGGCAGAGCGAGGCTGGGTGGATGAGAATGAATGGTGATGTGGAAGACATAAGAGGAGAAGCAGCTCTGTCCTCAAACCTAGTTCACTTTTTAGTTCACTTTTGACCTGAAAACAGACTTTTTTTTTTTTAGAAAAATATAGTTTTCTTTCAGGTTTTCTTCACAACAAGTAAATTTTGATCTGGAACCTTTAAGTTCACTAACAGCCCATGTCACTGTTTATAAGGTGTGGTGCTCTGCCAGCATTATTCAAAATGGTTTAGCAATGAGACTAAGCCTGTTTTATTTTTTTTACCCTCTTCAGTCCTAGTCAAGCCACTTTTCCTCCGAAAGCTCACTCTTTCAATCTATCCAATCCCTGCGTGTGTTCAGCCCTCCCATTATACCTCCTCTCATTCAGAAATGGCACTTTCCCCTCATTGTCCCTCTTCCTGGTCTCACAGGCACCCATCCACCTTGATTTCAAAGACTACTCAGACCAAAATGTTTTCTTTTATAAACTCCATCCAACTATAGTGGCCAAGTGTCCTTTAGTTTCTTTTCATGTTAACTATCTGAACGTATGTAATCTTTGCTGTAACCTCAACTTTCTGCTTAGAGAGAGATGCCCGAAACCACAGAGACTCCTGGAAGTCACACAACATGTGTTAGGTGACAAACATCATTGATCCAACACTGAGAACAGAAGCAAAGAAAAATATCAAAACTATTCTGTACGACATAAAAGAGCAAGATCAGAATATGACCTGCTGACCACACAATGAAGCAGGAACATAACACACACTCAAACCGTTGTCTCAAGTCAAAATACAACCACCACCATCATCAGACATACAATCCACCTCAGGTTCCACAGAAGCAGCAATACTTACAGCAACTGGAGTTAAAATAAAAATGAAAAAAAACAACAACAACAAAAAAAA
>JBBBVU010000009.1:7285729-7299384 GCA_037177055.1 Atherinosoma microstoma
TTTTCTCATGAATGTGGCCCATGTGTTCTCTTCTTCCTCAAAGTTTTATATGCAGTTAGGAGCAACAACATTTGTTTTGCCACCTGCTGGCAAAACAATGCAGACTTATTCGTTTACTCCAATGCATCTTCTACGATAATTCAAAAACATTTCCTTCATAATCAAATGAAAACGTAACTTTTACCTTTAGATGTGAGAAGGTTTCAGATTTCAGTCTTATTGAAGTCCATACTAAGTTAATTTTCAATATAATAATGGCACTTTACATCTACATATATATCATGCTATTATATGTTGTCCATGTATTATTTTATTGTATTTTATATCTAAGTCCATCTACCTGCCTCGGAAGCTAAGATGAAAATTAGCTAATTGGCTATAATCTTGCATATTTACATAAAAACATATATTAATATGCCTGGTCCCTATTCTTAAATAAATAAATAAACAGCTACAACAGTTTCAGGTACATTTATAGTGAATTTATCTTAAAACAGTTTAATTCCCACATAAATGTTGATGACATCTTGTAGCACCTGTTCTGAAGTAGAACAGCTTGATTTCTGGCACAAATACACAAATATTCCCACTATCTCTCGATCAATAACTCTGTGTTGAATGTCTATTGAGAAAAAATAGAAACTAATTCAGAAATTAAAAAAAAAAAGCCATAACTCTTCCGTTTACACTAGACCAAGGAGTATAGTGTATATTGTAGATATTAATTTGTTGACGACAAAACCATCTGATTTAGCTAAACTGGGTGTTGACATGTTTGTGGATAGAGAGCAGCAGTGAATATTAGGAGACACAAGAGTGCAGTCTTGCCTGAACAGAAGAACGCACCCTGCCAGCTGAGAGCTCAGGTTCCAGGAAACTGACGCAGTATCACACACCCACTATGCAACACACACACACACAATCACGCACAAACAATGGAAGACTCTTCGTGCATGGATTACCTCTGACCTGCACGCCACATGCAAAAAAAAAGGCCGATACATTCAGTTTGGCTGATGCACACTCATGTACACATGCACACGCTCTCGTGTACACAGTGAGATACACTCTTCCTCCTTTGAATTAGTGATGAGGTACTGTGCTCCTGAATTATTCAACTGAGCCAAAGAGAGAAAGTTGCTGAAACTAAACAAGGTTTTAGCCCAGAGAAGTCAATGACTCTGCAGGCTGAGAGAGCAAAAGCTGCAGGGCAGAGCAGAGGTGAGCTGTGTGCCACATACTGGACACACAGCAGTGACACAGGAAAAAAAAAATTATGATTAAATCAATTAACAACAAAATAAAGTTTTACATTTTCTTGTGTATTAGCACAGCCTCGTTTTGACTACAAAGAGTAGAAATAAAGCTGATATAACATACTACTACTATGCAACATACTCATTTAATAATGTTTAGTTATTGTCATGTTTACAGACGAAAATGGTTGTATTATAAAGCTAAATGCTGCTTCTACAGTAACATGATAAGCAACATGGATGGATGTGGATGGAGCTGAGTGGTCCCAGCGAGACCAGCCAATTCCAATGTTCTTTGTAGGAACCATAACCAGTACAAAATTCTTTTTCCAATTTTGTTTTCTTCTAATTTTGAACTATAAAAACATGGATCATGAATATGTTTAACATTTTCAGGAAATCAAATCAAATCAAATAGTCCAAGTCCCTGGATAGGGGTATTTGTCCAAAATCTAACAAAAGGAGTTACAGTTTATTCAAGTTTATGCACCACATTGTAGGTCCTAAACTTTTTTCTCCTTATTACTCATCTTGATGTATAAAAGTGCTTCAAAGAAGAGATTTTTTTTGTAACTCTTAATATGAAAACTGGTAATAAACTGGTGTTAAACACAAAAGGTACGAAACAAGGGGCTTCAAGGTCATTATCAACAAATGTAGGTTTTTCATGAAAAGCACCAGATTGTCACCAGATTCTGTTTGTTTCAACCTTTATAACATTTCCAGCCAAACTTAACACCTCAGGGCGAATTCACACTGGCGCTGTTTGGTTCGCTTTAAATGAAACCTGGTTTGCTTCCACCGATAGACCGGTTTGTTTGGAGTAGTGTCAACACTCATCTGCACTCTGGTGGGGACCAAATAAGCGAACTCTGGTTTTCGTCTCGGTTCACTTGCAGTGTGAAAGCAAACGGACCATCCAGTGAACCAAAGAGAGGAAGTGATGTAAGCATGTCATAGTGCAACGTGTTGGATAACTTGCTCTCTCTCCTGCTGCTCATACTGGACACATTTTGGTGAAAACCGTATTAGGTTTGAACACTAAAGAAAAAACAGAAACTGCATAAATCTATTGTGTACTTGCAATAAATGAGGCATTTTTGGTTCTAGACAATCAATGACCAGATTTTCTTCTTCTTTCTTCTTGGTCAGTGGATGTTTTGGGGAGAGTTAAAGCAAATTAAATCAAACAAAAGGTGCAAAATCTTTGGGAATTCCTCACCCAATCGAACCGAGTCCCCTCGACTATCCTGGAATTAATCCTTTAAGGCCCATTTATGCTCTCTTTATGTACGTAAAAAGGGACATCCATTTTAAACGTCACTGCCCTTGTACTTTCACGTTAGCGTGGTTGTGAAGCTATATGTCCACCAGAGGGCAGTGCAGTGCACATCAGCTATACTGCTCAACACTGCCCTGATGGTTACTGGTGGTACTGCTCAATTTGCTCCGAAAATTGTCCATTTTTGGAGAAAAAACCTGGAAATGAATTAATTTCTCACTGCTGTATAGCCTACATGCTAGTTAGCTAGAATAGCAAAAGGAGAAAACAGGTTAAAAAAATCTTAGTGTAAAAAATGTTAGCTTCCCACCTCATGACAGTCCTGAAGAAACCTCTGAAGTTCCCACTGGTCATTCAGTTTTTCCAGCCACTGGTGGGCCAGCTCCCTGTTCTGGTTTCCCCTGAGAGAGAGCAAGAAAATGGTGATTTAGTTGTAAGTTACAGTATCTACAACTTACCATAAGGTTTGATATTTACCATGATAAGATCTCATACACGTTAATATTGTTTTCTGACTAAATCTGGCTTCAGAACGATGATTTTACAAACATGCAAATGAGCAAGGACTGATCTGGAACAGCATTTGTTCCCAGGCAACACTTCACCAGTAATAAAAGTTGGTTGAGTATACGTAAAGATTATGTTTGTTACAAATACACAAATTAATTTTATATAAATGCACTAGACATACAATGCATTCTATAAGAAGCAAATATTAGCCTTTTGTCCCCCAAAACAAAACATAAAAGTATACATTAATTGCTAAAAAAACTGACAAATGATGGGAAAAAAACGAATGGATTGTGTTTCACTTTGTTCATTTATCAGTTTCTATGAGAGAAAAACAAACACCCAGAGTGTTAATTCATGCTAATTTGATACAAAAACCATATGGCTGCTCCTCCCCCACATCCCTATTCACAGAGAACGCGCCTGCACCTCAGCCATCACACAGATTTCATGGTCAGGTGTCAGTTCTGATCAGGATCTCCTCTCTGTCTTTTGTTTCCTTCGTACTTGTGAGGCTTGACGTCTTTTAACGCTTCAGCTGCTATTTTTTCTTTTTCATTGTTGCTGTAATATTGTGTTTGGACAGCTGCTTAGATTTTTGAGCTTTATAATCAGTCAGGACACTGGGATAACTGCAAGAAGTCTGAAACCTTTGGAGGAGTCTCACCTTAAATAAAGATGTACAATATTTAATAATAACAGACCCTCACAACCTCTAATGTAACTATAAGGTTACATACATATATATATATATACATACATATATATATGAATATTACTTGCCAATACTTAAAAAATGTATTTGTTTTTTTAAACTTATTTCTGGTACACAAATACAGATGTAAGATGTGCATTTATAATTAAAGCTGCATTTTACTGAGAACTAACTTAACACCTGACCAATAAATGTAATGTAATGATCTTTTTTAATCTGAGGTCTTTGATAGGTTCTTTAACAAAATAAATAAATAATTAACATATATATGCTGTTTTTCACTGTGAAATGTCAGAATTATTGTAGTGAAAAAGGTATCTATCAGAAGACAAGTATCAGATTGAATGCAACAAGGTTTTGAGCAAAGTTTTTACCATAAAGTGATGCAATAGGTCTCAGAAACTGTATGTATGGGTTATGATACATGCAGCGTTAAGGTTTAAATACGCGCTCGTATTTCTCGCACCTGTTGGCGAGGTTGTCGATGCGTTCCTTGATGCGTTCAGAGTAGATGTTGTTCTGGCTGATCAGACTTTCTCCCGCCTCTATCACAGCTTTGATCCTGTGCAGGTTCAGCTCCATGGTGGTGGTGAAGTCCTTGTGTTTCTTTATGGCTGCTTCGACTGTTTCCACTGTGGTGGGCAGCTCCACATGAGCAAGTGCCGACTCCTGGAACATGAAGATGGGAGGATGAGGTGACTTTTCTGCTTCAACTGATAATCCGAAACAAGGAGGGAATAATGTGAAGCTATCACAACACACAGAAAATCACACAGCTCACACAGCTCAAAACAAGAGTGATTCTTGGGATTGGTCAAGAATCCCTCTGCAAATACAGACAGGGAGGACAAACTATCCAGCTGCCTCAACATTTTTGATACTTAAAGAAAGAATTTTCGCTCTCACAAACTTGACCTGTTCAGGCTAATGAGGGCAGGTGGTCCCTGAAAAAGATCTATTAACAAACCAAGAGAGATGCTCTGCCCAAGACATACAGGAGACAGTGTCTGCTCTGCCTGTGCCAGAAAACACAAAGCTCTCAGCATCGCAGATTAAATACAGACCACAAAGCCAGTAAGCGACTGCTGACCAGCACCTCATGGCACAAAACCGTCTCTAGAGATGGAAATGTGCTGAAATTATATAAGATTTGAAAAAGAAAACTGCTTTCACAACAACTTACACAAATCTATTAATGGTATCACAGAATTTTAAAACAGACATATGAAAACAAACCATATGGAGATAAGGGTCTATTTATATAAGAATTCCTCACTTCTGGATAAAAGCATGAAATTTGGCACAAATGTAGTCAAATATGTCCCCTTTCATATAAGAGCAAGACCCATCTCGGATAATTGCATTATTCAAGATGGCCGCCAAAAAACATGTTTTTGCTTATAACTCAAAATTTTAACCTTTTAGCACCCGATAATGTATTGTTTACCAATATAAATATTGACTTTCTGCACATTTTGAGCCCAAGATCAAGTCTGCACCACAAACGGTTAGTGAGATACAGTTTAATCAAGAAATCCCAATAATGCAAATAAGTGGTTCTGACAAATGCAAAGCCCGTCCCTTCTTCCATGCTTTCAGAGGCTCAGACACCACATCCTCATTTTCTGGCAGTAGCATGAAGACTGCACTTGATACTTGGGGTGTTTTTCCTGAAGTGACACCTGTGTTCAAGAAACTGAGCTGCAACCGACTTGATCTTGGGCTCAAAAATGCGCTGAAAGCCCATGTTTATATGTCATCATTACATTATTATGCCCTAGTAGTCAGAATTTTGAGTTATAAGCAAAATTGTGTTTCGGCCATATTTGGACGCCGTCTTGAATAAAGCAAGTATCTGAGGTGGGTCTTGCTCTTTTAGGAAAGAGGACATATTTGGCTGCATTTATGACAAATTTCTTGCTTCTTTCACCTGTCTGCTGGACTAATAGCTTTAAAAGGCTCACAAAATGTCTTCCTCCTGCACTTTAAGAAGCCAAACTGTAGAAGTGGGATTACAAAAAGCTTCAGCATCACATTCTCCTTCTCCTCTTAGTTCAGCAGCTCTATAAACAAGCATCCAGTCCACATTGTAAAAAAAATTTTCAGCACAGCTGGCAGTCACAAGGCATCATCTGTTCATCATCCTGACCTTAGACAGATGTAATGATGTTATTTGAGCTCCGTATTATTTCTTTTTACCTAATTTAAGTGCGGTTCAGATACTACTCTTCAAAACTCCAGATTGTACTAAATATCCATGTTGTGGTGATATCCTTCCCAGCAGATGCTGAATTCATCCAGAAGGATGCCAATAATATGGACCTACACAGAAGTTTCCATATGCCTGAAACGCAGAGAGCTGCTCCATCCATCTTTAGAACACATTTTATCCTTTAGCATCACTATTATGTTGTTCTGTGAGGTGTTTCAGAGCTTTCCTCTGTGTGATGAGATTGTTGTGCAACTTTTTATGCATCACAAGTCCTGCTGTAGCTGACTGAGCTGAATGGCAGGCAGTCAGAAAACACAAACTCTTTAATATGTGGAGCCCCTTCTGTCCCCGGCACTTATGATAGCAAGGAGACACCGAAGTGGATTTTCTGTCCTGACCAGTTGCTAAGCCTTTTTGTGTCTCACCTGGTTGTTGAGAAAGGATTCTGCCTGTTTGACGTCTCGTAGGAACAGATGAAAAATGTGAGCCTGCACCAGAACTTCCCTCCTGCTTTCCCACATCTCCAGGAGCTTGTTCCAGCCGACATCCAGCTTCTGGAGCCACTGCTGCAGGGCGGCCTGAGGAAGAGGAGCTTCCTCGGACTCCAGCAGCTCGTTCATGGCTTGTAGGCGCTCGTAGTCTTCCTCATACCTGCATCAGCCACATCAGACACAGGAAGAGTTACTCTCTGGAAAATGGAGGTAACGGATGAAACATTGTAAATGAGATTTGCTGATCGTCAGGCATCTACCGTCCAATCTCTTCCTTGAGAGCTGCGTGTTTGTTGATGAGTTTCTCTGCCTCTTCCAGATCGTTGGGCAGCTGGTCTGAAGCAGCCGCCGTCTGTGTCTGGACCAGCCAGGTGAGGAACGAGTCCAGATCCTGAAAACACAAAGAGATGAACATGAGCTTGTGGAGACTGATAAGTTGATTCCATCCCCAAAACCATTTATTACCACATGTTAAGTTTTCTGTGTGGATAACTGTCTGTAAAAATACAGTAGAAGACAAAGTGTTTCCAGCAGCTTTTTTTTAGCATCAGATATCACCAACATTACAACCAGTTTCTGCTCATTACTGCCACGTTTCCAATCTCTGATTCTTTATAGACAAGTAAGAATTCTGCTGCCATGTAAAATCAAAAAGGATTAAACACACTGTGTCTTCATGGGTTGCTGATCAATGCAGGCACCATCATTTCAAAGTTTTAGTCTGGAATGAAAAGCACCTCATTTTAAGCTCACTAGTTAAACTTAACCCGTGTCACATAAAAGTGAGTTACGAGTTAATCAAAGTCATAGATTTGTCCCTGACGTGTACCTGTATGAAGCTCTGCAGCCGGCTTGCTACCATCAGTGAGTCTTCACATCCCTGCAGGGTCTGCTTCAGCTCCTCCCACTCGACACTGATGCCATCAAACGGAACAAGAATCTCCATGGCCTGACCCGGGTGAGCGGTGGCCAGATGCTCCGCCTCCTCCTACATCACCAAACACGGATGAAATTCTGATCATTCAAACCCATAACGCTGCTACATTTATGTATCTACAGTGGTTTCTCAAACATGCAATTTTTTTTTGTAATAAATAACCACAGGGTTACTTCCAGGGGAGTTTTGATAAGATCCTATTCCATCTAAATGATGAGGAAAAAGGTGAAACCAGTCAAGTGACAACTTCTGCTCTGTACCTGTAGATGTAGGAGTTTGGGCTCCAGGACAGATAGGGCTCCCTCCATGGTAGAGAGGCGTCTCTGCAGAGCGAGGACCCCTCCCAAATCACTGCCCATGTACTGGGTGGCGTCTATGGCTTTTCTCTTGTCCTGGATCTGGGACTTGATCTCGGCACACTCCAGCAGGTAATTCTGCAGGCGTAACATGGAGTCGAGCTGATCCTTCTTCTGCTCTACCAGCTCTACGATGCTGTTCCACCTGGAGCAGAGTGCCATTTAAAACAGAATATAATTAGTTAGGAACAGCTGAAAACTGAAGGACAACAAGGCTTCAAAGAAAATGCAGAGGATGATTCAAATGTGAAACTTATACGATTCAACAGATTTAGTGTAAGAGACATAGAAACACAATGAAAAACTTAAATCTACAATTTCTTAATTAATTTGAATATTAAAGATAAACAAGTCCAAAGAAATAATGTTCAGTGTCTTCACTGTCCAATTCATTGTATTTAAAAAATATAAAATGTAAAATATGATGCCAGAAAAACAAACAAAAACAAAAAAAAGGTGCAAAGAAAGAAAGAATTTCTTGAATATACAGTTGCATTGTTTTGGAAGATTATTCAATCAGCAGATTAACTGGGGGAAAGGTGAGGGTGTCAGGATTGGGTGTAAAAACAGCATCTACCAAAGGCTTTGTTCTTGCAAGCAAAGATGGGTTGTGGCTCATCACTTTGTACCAAACTCACATCAGTAAGTAAAAAGATAAATAATAAATGACACCTTGTGAAGAACTTTGGTCTTTTCTCATCCACAGAGTAGAAAATTCATAAAAGATTCTGGAATCTGGGAAAATCTCAGAGTGTAAAGGCCATGGATAGAAACCACCATTGGATGGTCGTGACCTTCCAGCACTGGAGGAGAAACCATCATGACACCATGTTCAATATAGCCACATGGGCTCAGGAGGTCCTTGAAAAACCATTTTCCCTCATCACAGCCTAAAACTCTATTACCCAAGGAGGAAGCCATATTCCAAGTCTGGACAGAAACAGCACCAAGCTCATCTCAGATGGACAGAAAGACATTTAATTTGTTTTTGGGAAAAACTGACATCTGTTTCTACGTGCCAAAGGATGAGAAAGATCATCCAGGCTGTGATGGTATGGGGGAGCATTAGTGTCCCCGGTGTGGTTGACTTCAGATGTGTGAAGGTACCACCGTTGCAGAGGAGGATGTTGAATTTTGGAGGGAGATATACTTCCATCAAGGTGCCGTCATTGCCTGGGAGGTCTGTGGTCATTTCAGCAGGACCTCATTCTGCACAAATTCTGAACAGCATGGCTTCATGCACACAGAGTGTATGTTTGACTAGCCTGCTTGCAGTCCACATCTCTCTCCTACTGAGGAAATTATGGATTCAACTAGAATGGACACAGATTCCTCTGGAAAACTGCAACAATCAACATCTTCAGTCATCAAACTGTTGAAAAAGCTCATCAAAAGAAAAGGAATGTAACTTAAAGGTAAGCTTACTAACATCATTATAATCCTGACAAACTTTAGGTATGTTAGACTCGTTTGTGAGATGACCTGTTATCAGATGGTTCTGAATAATATGAGACAGTTACTGGCTCTCTGTTCTGTTTTCAGGCCTCGTCTGCTCAGAATATCGTCATACAATATGTTCCCCTGAATCTAATCCAGACCAGCAGGTCTTAATACAGACCTATTCCGCCAAGAGACCCACACTCACCCATACAAACACACACATAGATCCTTGTGACTGTAATGACGTAATGGCAGAGATGCTAGGAGGCGGACAGAGCACTCAGCAGGCAGGAAAACAGATCAGAGACACAAACTTAGAGCTCCAAAAGTCGCCTTATAAGTCAATCATTGATTGTAAAATTGCTACAGTTGACAGCATATTGTTAAATCATGTAATTTTGCATTACTGTTGTGGATACAAGAATAAAAACATTCAAAAATTCAAAAAATTTTAATCAATATGAAACATTTAAGAGGTGGGAATAAAACCGGGTGAGCTCTAAAGAAAGTGCCTCAGTATTAATATAATCCTGACAATATGTTATAATAAGTGGATATATTTACCAAGTAAGAACTGAGTTTTAATCTTCACCTGACTGATTTCCTATCCTCCTTCTCCAGTAATCATGCCATGCATATAACGTTCAACAGTTTTTGTGAGTAGCCCAAGTGTTTGTTTTATATTTTAGCACAAGTGCTCTCAGCTGGCCTCATCTTGAGGGAGGAAGGCAGCACATATGGTCACCCTGAGACCGACTGCATGTGCCAAGGTCACAAGACACTGCTGCCAGACACAACGGCAGTCAATGAATGACTGAGTGTTTGTTTTTTTCTTCTTTTACTAAAAACGCCTTTTTTATTATGATGTTCTACGTGGTTGGTAGGAAAACGAGGGGCTGTTGCAGACACACTGAGAAATGCAGGCTGTAAGATTAACATAAAATAACAAGATGAAAATGCAGGGAAAATCTTAGGAAGATGTTGCTTAATATGACACAAAACAAAAGGAAATAAATAAAGGAAATCAAAGAAACTATTCGTTTAGTATGAAATCCCATGAATAATCACACAACCCAACAAAATTTCCCTCCCTTGGTATCTCTTTCCTTCTTCGTCAGCTCACTGTTCTCCAGCTACCCGTCCTCCCACCAACCTCACCATCCTGGCAAACGCATATTAAGTAAAACTAGTTTTGGTGTCTGTTAGAGCAGAAGTTTCTCTGTATACACGGGCGCACATTATAAAAAATAAGTTAGGAAATGAGCAGAAAATCATAACTGATATATTTCCAAAGGTAAGTGGTTTATTTTTAAGAGTCAATGTTTTACTTTTAGTTTTACTGTTATCAATCTGCAGGCTGAACTCTCGAAAAGTTTTTTAAATTATATTTTGTAGCTATATGTTACAGCCCCAGGCTTAGGCGTGTTTATATTTTTGTATTCCAATTTTGTGTGTGATTTCGTGCAGATAATTAATATGTCTGGCAGAGCCGTTCCCTGTTTGCGATTGGCTGGATAGTCTGGATACTCCTCCCTCCCTTTGCCAGTTAGACTCTTCAGCCTACTGTTCACCAATCCCTGCCGTTCCTGAACTCGGTAGCAGGCCGTTTCCATTCAAGGCAGTTGAGCAAGTATTTTTTAGACCTGGTGGAACCACAAGCAGCAGAGTTAGGACCATATGGGGGATGCGTGAAAGGAGTCTAAATCCCACCATCACGCTCATCATCCACCTCTGGTTCCACAGAACCACCCTCAGACTTATCGCTGCCCACTCATTCAGTGGATGGACCAGGAGATGGCAACACAGCAGACACTTTACAAATATCAACCTCTGGGAATGAGGGCGACACAGTAAGTTTTAACTCCACCAACTTCCTCATAATCAGATCCTTAAGCTCCTTCTTCACTAGTTTGAGGCGAGAGATGGAGATATGGGCTGCATCCTGAGCCAAATCATTTTCATTGGTCCGGCCGATCAAAAGAGAGACTTCCCAGGAACTGCTCAAGATCAAATAACACTATACCCAATAACCAAAACAGCTACTGATAACTGTAAAATGGTAAATGTATGTACTTGTATGGCGCTTTTCTAGTCATGTTGACCGCTCAAAGCGCTTTGAAGCTACATGTCACATTCACCCATTCACACTCATACAACACTTATATTGTAACATGCTAAGTGCTTTTTTAACCTACACACACATTCATACCTCTATAGGCACATTGGGAGGCAACGTGGGGTTCGGTGTCTTGCCCAAGGACACTTCGACATGTAGTCAGGGGAAGGCTGGAATTGATACACTGACTTTCTGGTTGGCAGATGACCGCTATTCCTCCTGAGCAACAGCCACCCAATACAAAATCCCAACACAAATCTAACCAACTATACTTAAATGGTCAATCATGGGATGAAGTAACTATCCCGGACGAGCCCCCATTATTGTTACAAATTCAGCTTAGCCAGGGAAAAAGGTGGTAGTAATATTAAAACTAGGTTTAAAACCAACCTCATGGATTACTCTTGAACCTTTCTAAATGTTGTACTTTCTTATTTCAGACTTTATTTAAAGCCAAACGTGTTTAAAAAGTGCAATGCAGATAATGTAAACAAGCCTGGCCTTGCATGGAAGTACTACCAATATTGAATGACCAGTTTTGTCTTGTATTTGAATGTGACTGAGCAGCCTTATTCCAGTACCTGGAGTTGAGGTGGTCCTGACAGCCCCTGACTTCTGTAGAAGATGGATGACATCCATCAAGGAGCTGCTGGACTATTTGATTAACGTCCAGGATCCGCCCCATCAGGCTGTTCATCTCCTGGTCCAGGCTCTCAAACCTACAAGGAGCAGTGTGGGTTACTGTATGAAGGGACAATCAGTTTTTTCACTCCTTGGCTACACTGGTGTCCTTTCCCTCCTCCCCACCTGTGCGCTACCACCTCCACATCCTCCAGCTTTTCAGGGATCTCCATCTTGTCCAGCCACTGCTCTTTCTCATCAATCCACAGCTCGCATGCGTTGACCTCGCTGAACATGCGGTAGACAGCGAGCGCGTCGTGAAGCCACTGCTGTCGTAACACTGCAACTTCAGCAACTTCTGTGTACAGCTGCTCCACCTCTCCCATACGCATTTGCACCTCCTGCAGAGGAAAGGACAGGACAGAGGTCAAGGACGAGACAATTTTGATCAGACAAAAAAAAGACCTTTAATGGCAGGAAAGTTTTCTTTCACTGTTAAACTTTCCTGCCTCCACCCACCTCCTGTTCACGGTATCGCAGTGGCAGCGCCACCACGTGCTTGCGCAGCGCCACCACATGTAGACGATGTTTGTCGATGGCCTCAGTAACTCCTCTATGTTTTTTCAGCAGGGACTGAGTGGAGTATTCATCGTGACCGAAGTCTTCACTGGAGACCAGGCGGTAAGCGTCCTGCAGCCAGGCCGCCACATCATCCGTTTCTGTGGAGAACTGGAAGAAGTTGAGCGCCTCCTGCAGGTGGCCTAGATGCTGCGCGGCCTGGTCCTCCAGCCTCTTCCACTCCCCTTTAACCTCCATGATGTGCTCCTGGATCCCTGCTGTACCAAAGCTCTTGTCACTAAGAATCTGCTTCCCTCGCTTCATGGTGTTCTGGAAGCAAGAAAAGAGGGGTCAAAACTTAAGTGGAAGTATGGGGCAAAGCAAAAATCTGTGACCTATGTCAATAGTAAGTGTTAATTAATTCTTTACTGAAAACACAGAAGTATGCATGTGAACTGAATAACATTTCCATCAACCCGTGGGGTTTTGGTTTTGTTCTTGTTGTTCTATTGCCTCAGTTTTTGGTTTCATTGTCTCAGTCCTTTGTCCTTCTTGTTTTATTTGATAGGTTTATCCCCTTCTGTGTTCTGTACTACTCACTTCCTGTTCATCACACCTGGTTTCATTTGCTAATTTGCTTCACCAGCTCCTCATTTAATCAGTTCACCTCATTGTATATATACCTCTTGGTTTGTACAGAACTTCATAGACTGTTGGATCCATTTAATTTGAGTCAGGTGTGTTGGAGCAGGGACACATTGAAAACCTGCAGGACTGAATAGCATACTAAATAGCCCTGGTCTATATACACAGAGACCTAGACCCTGTGTACACCACAACGCGCTGAGACAGTAAAAAGCAAACGTTTGGTTGCGTTATGACCTCTTGTTTACACGGTAACAGAGTTTTGTGTGGATAAAACCGCAAAGATTTGACGACGGCCTTCAGAGTGAAACTTTCTGGTGAGGCATGGCGAGTCCTGTCAATGTAAACTAGAACTGGAAGGTTTTGGCAACGATGAGGTCTTTCACGTCATCTTCGATCGCGGGACTGTTTAGTTTCAGAACCAGCGCACATGATTTATCAATTATCAGGCGAGAGGCAGGGTACACCCTGGACAGGTTGCCAGTCCATCGCAGGGCCAACACAGAGAGACAGACA
>JBBBVU010000009.1:7306901-7319959 GCA_037177055.1 Atherinosoma microstoma
TCATCAGGAGACACAGTGTTGCTTTTCACAGCTATGCTGATGATACACAGCTTTACATCGCCGTGTCTCCTGATGACTTAGAGCCTGTTAAGGTCCTTTTAAACTGTATTTTAGATATAAAATCATGGATGATTTCTCTCTCCTGCCAGCACGGAGATGCTGATGCATGCTTTTATTTTTAGTAGATTAGATTACTGTAATGCCCTGCTCTCTGGTCTTCCTAAGAAGACTACCTGCAGCTTGCAGTTACTCCAGAACTCAGCGGGACGAGTTCTGACGAGGACCAGGCGGCGGGAACACATTACACCAGTTTTAGAATCGCTCCACTGGCTCCCCGTGCGTTTCAGGATTGATTTTAAGGTTCTTTTAGTGGTTTATAAATGTCTTAATGGTCATGGGTCGACTTATTTATCTGACCTTGCTATAAATTGTGAGCCCTCGCGGACCCTGGGGTCCGCTAGGACCGCCTTTTGGTAATACCAAAAGTCAGAACTAAAACCTATGGCGAGGCATCGTTCCATATTACGGTCCTCGCCTGTGGAACAGCCTCTCAGAGAAACTCAGGGTCGCAGAGACTGTAGATGTTTTTAAGAAGAGGCTTTTAATCTTTACGTTTTTATTTATCTATTTATTCATTTTATATTCATTTTATTTTTTATATTCATTCTAAATTTGATAAAGTCCTTTGTTGCTCTTATTATCTGTTCTTATTGTTTTTAGGTTTATTTTATTTTATCTTAATATTTTTGTATATTTGTTGTAACTTTTTAACACTCTTTTCTCCAGTGTTCTCCTCAGATGCTCTTCCTGCTCATCTGGCAGGATTGTTACCGCGGTGATCACCCATGTTTGGGTGGCTGGGGTCCCGCACGGCAGCCTTATGGCTGTGGTGTGGTCCCCGGCCTGCCTGGATCTGGGCGGCTCCGATGGTGGGCTGGCCCCCGGTGTGGATGGATCCCCAAGGTATCGTTTCCTCACAGCAGCGTCAAGCCAGATTTCCATTTTATTACATTCAGTTAGGAAACAGAAACTAGGGATTTTACTTCACATTTACAATAGGAAGGAAAATAGGGGGAAGTAAATGTGTTGGTTTCTTTTCTGTGTGTGTGTTTTTTATTATATACTGTGTGATGGTTTTTATGTATAAAATTTGTTTTTATTGTGTAAAGCACTTTGTGTTGCTAATCGCATGAAAAGCGCTTTATAAATAAAGTTTGATATGATTTGATATCCAGCAGCTTGGTAATTAATCATGGTGACATTTTCTGCAAACACAAAGGTGTCCATCTCTGCTTTTACTTCTAAATGAGCCGATATGAAGAGAGAAACTCATGCAGTAAATCCAGTTGAACCTTTATCTTTGCGTCCATCATCTACAGACCTTCAGGAAAATATGAAAGAGTTCTAAGGACAAGCACGATGCTAACCGGCTGCATATCTTTAAATAAACTGCACCACTTGTTCCCATGCATGTGCAGAATCATTATGACAGCAGCAGAGTTTAGATCTGCTGGTTATGAGTGATTCAAGTATTTGGACACATACATTTATCTCACCCACAGTCAGCCCACTGAACACTAATACCGACTAAAACAGGACCAATGGCATCATAGTCTGTCTGTGTGTTGGTGTGTGTTTGTGTCTGAGTGTATCATCATAGCTGCCAGCGGACCTGAACGTACGCCTGGGCTGTTTGTATCCTTGATCCTGATGATGGTGGACAAAAAGCTGAAGGCTCAGTGACTCTGAGCTGGAGTGTGCTTCACAAATGTTTGCTTATACGCAAAGCGAGACACGCTGGACTTCCACGGGGTCTTGTTTTACTCAAAATGACTCATAACTGCTTCACCTGACAGAGCTAGACAAGAAGACGGTTTTCGGTGAACACACGGCAGGTAAGAGCTCAGAGTTGTTTCTGTTCTACTGTTCGTACTACTGCAGTTAGCACAGGAACAAATGATACCGTCTCTTCGGGTTTTTATTGATGAGATCACTGAGAAAAGACTAAGAATTCCTTCAATTAATAAAACTGAATCCACTTTTTTTTTGTACAGTATGTAAGTAATGGCCTAATGTTTTCAAATTCTAAGTCGAAAAGTAAATAAAATGCTACATGGAAAGCAAGGTGAAGCTCATCTTTTCTCCAAATGCCCTCATACGGGTCAGTTTGCACGTCTGTATTAACAAATGGAGTGATGCAGAAACAGCATCAACCTTTTCAAGGTTGGCTAAACGTGACAGCAAAGACTCATTTTTCAGTCTGAAGTCAGAACATTTGATGCAACACTCCCGACAAGCCAGTAGTATTCACCGTGTATTTAATATCTGGACGCTGGATGTGTGTATATTTGAGTGTTCTCGATCGAAAATGACCCAAAAAATGGCATTGAAATGTCAACATGCCCTTCTAAAATGGATTAAACGTACTTGATGGGCTTCTCTATAGTGCAGTAGGTTGTGAAAGCCTGCAGCTGCTGCTGGACTCCAGTCAGAGAGTTTGCAAACTTCTGGTTGCTGATGACCGCGATGGTCTTCTCGATCCACTCCAGCAGGTCTGACGCCAGGGCTTCATAGCGGTTGACTATGTTCTCGGCCTCTATGCAGTTGTCTAGCACCTGATTTAGAGAGGAAGACGATTCGGAGAAGAACGAGACATGAAGATCAAAAGCACACTGAGAGGAAGAGAAACGTGTTGATGACGTGTTACCTTGCCGACTCTCTTCCCCTCCACAATGAGAGCTTTCATCTTGGAGAAGTAGTGGTAGTAGGAGACCACGTACGTAATGATGGACTTTTCATCTGGGTTCTCTGTGTTCACATCTGGATGCGAGGGGGGATGAAGGGGGACAGAGAGAAGGAGTTCATGTCACAGTATTTCAGAGCAAGTGTTAATGTGATGTGGTCTGAATGACCTGAAGCCGATCATCGGTCTCACCCTCAGGGTCCAGTAGTTTGGTGAGGCCCAGGTGCTGCTCAGCGATGTTAAAGGCTTGCTGGAGGTTGTGGGTTGCATTGGACCGTGTCAGCTTGTGGAACTCTATTAGGTCTGGCCTGAGGGGCACGAGGTAATGCAATAAGAATCAGTCATGTGTGTAAAACAGTAAAACTGTCTCAGTGGGTGTTTTACTCATAACTTTGAATCCTTAAAAACTGAAAGAAAAAGAAAAAAGAAGAGCATTCTGGTGTAAAAATGATGCTGGTACCATCATGTCGTACCTGTGTCTGTGTATGAGGGCGTTGAAGGCAAGGCCGTCTCTCCAGCAGGTGGTGAAGTTCTGGATGTTGACCTCAGGGTACCTGGAGGAGGATTAAAGGTTTTCTGGCTTGAAACACACACCGATGAAGCTTACACTTCATTTGCAAATGCCAACATATTTCTTCGTAATTCTTGAATAATCCTAAAATTTTCCCACTGCAGCTTGGATTTGTTGTATCTTATTTCGATTGCTCACCCTGCAGTCTTCATCTGGCACCACAGCAGCAGAGCATCCTTGGCAGAGCGAGTCTCCCTGTTGTCCTCTGTCTCGATTTTGATCACCTGGATCTGAACAGGAACACATCAAAAGCAGCGGCTCAGAAACAGATCTTCTGTCTCCCAGAAACTCTGAGACCAGATGAAAATAAATTAAATTAATGAACACGTTTAAGATGTTTTTACTCAAGATTGCACCTTCTGGTGTGTAAGCTAGTTTTTTACCAGCTGTAAGTGTTTGTGTAACAAATAACTAAGAATTTAATACACAGCAAGCTGTGATTAGATCATGAGTGTAAATGTCAGAGTCACCCTCTTTCTTGACAACACCAAGAAATCTCTTAAATAAAATAGACACAGGCAGCATTAGCGCAGGTTTTCGGGGTACAAAACACTGCACCGTGTGCCTCCTGAGAACAATGGCAGAGCCGTTACGACGCCTGATGATCGGTGACAGTGACAACCATTCAACCAATCATATCACAGTGACATGATACAAGGTAATTGGGGACATGACACCCTGGGATCAGCTGCTGCCTCCGTCGCTAGGCACAACACAGCAGACACACACACACACACACACACACACACACACACACACACGCACACACACTCCTAAATGAAAAGACACACAAACACAAACTCCAGACATTAGGAAAAAATGGACAAGTGTTTATATATATATATATATATATATATATATATATATATATATAAAATATACAGACCAGTAAAAAGCAACATAATAGTCAAAAATAAAATGAAAACTCCATATTTCTCCCTGTTTTAGTACAAAGAAGTACAAATATATTAAGATGTTTATATTTAATGGACTAAACTTTTATAAAAAAAACATGATGAACAACCTGAAGTTTCTTGAGAAAAATTAGTGCAGATTCAACAATATTTAGCCTCAGTTTTCCATGTAAATCTTTTTATTCATTTAGATTTCTTTTTGTGTTTTTATATTTTTATTTTATAAAAATAACGTTTGTTCATTTTTAAACATAAATATATGTTTAAAAAATGTATAAAATAAATTGTATTAATTTTCTAATTCTTGAATTTGACTTTTTAAATTCAATCTACATGATATATAGAATCTATTTCATACTTTTATTTTGAATTAAATTTTCAGTTAAATTTATCCATTTACATTTTTTCGTACTAAATTCCGCACGTATTACAACTTACAGATAATGGATCTAAAACAATCACAAAACATTCAATCACAGGTATCTGGAACTAAAAATCCCATATTTCACATTATGATCAGAGAAACTTTGACCAAATTCATCCTGCGGGCCAGACTGGACCCTCTAGCTGGCCCCCAGGTTTTGGCCCCCGGGCCACATATTTGACACCCCTGCTCTAGATTAAAAAAAAAGAATCCTGAACACAGAATTTTCTCTGCTGGCATAAAGTCTCAGTACTTTTTCTTTGTTGTGAACCCACCGACAATGTGAAATCCTAAGACATCATTAAGACATTGAGCTGGATAACCTCACAGGGAATGTATAAAACATCAGGAACATCTGGCAGACATGAAATATACATTTACTGTGTCAGGAAAGCGCAATATCACCTTCCTTTAATGAGCAATAAATAAATCCTTTCAGAAATACAATAAAGCCTGATCAGTGTGCCACCATTCAAATGCACTGTAAGCGTTTAGAGAGCAAGCAGTTTGTTAAGCGAGCCAATGCAAGCAGACCCTGCAAGGACACTCAGCCAACCATATGCAACCTTCTGATAGAAGTTGCTGCAAATAATAACTGAATGTTATTATTTGTGCATGGTTCTGTAAATACTTTCGATTTACCTCTTCCTTTTTCTGTCATTCCTCTCTCTCTCTCTCTTTCCCCCTCTCTTTCTGTCCCTCCCTCTTCCTGCCTGTGAGCTGTTACTGCAGTGGTTTGGCCCTATCTGCTGACCTGGCAAAGCAAAGTCTCACTTTCACCTCAGAGGAAGGGAGGAAAGGGGAAAAGAGGTGGAGACGAGGGGAGATGAAGCGCAGGAGGAAAAGCCACTCTAACGACAGAAACCCCAGAAGTTTCACACAAAACTATATTAAAATGAAAATAGTGTTTTTATGACCACTGAAGGATTTTTTTGTTCAATATTTTATTTTTCTACATGGTACATAGTCGTTTGTTCTCATTTATACCTCGTACATTTACAAGTTGTTGTTCTAAATAAGCTTTCTCCCCCTTTAGTTGTACGTTTAATTAAAGGCAGCTAAAGAAGGTGTGAAGGAAGGTCGACATGATGAAGACAAGGTGGCAAAAGCTTCAAGATTTATAAAAGCCAGCCTGTGACGGCAGAAAAGACAAAGGCATGTTAGCCAAAGGATGCAACTGTCACCTTTAACTTCCAACATGGCTGCTTATTGCTTCTCATCATCTCCATCCTCATCTTTGTACCACTCACATGAACGTTCGCAAAACCGGATCGCTGATCTTAACTAAACTTCAATAAACAGCATTTTCTGATTAACTTAACCCAAATAAAATTATATCTATACGGGACAATACAATGTTCAGTTTCTATCATTCTCACTGCATCCAGGGACAGACACAGCTCCAAACACATGCAATCAGCTTTGGAGTTGCCAGGTCCACTCATTGAAAGCAACTTTGGACTTTCTGTTGCTTGGTATGGAACTGTTTATAGATCAGGTTGCTTGTTTCTTTCAAAGGATGTGACACCAGATTTATGACTTATAGAACTGAATAGCTGCAAGTAAAAAGACGACACACTTCAGAGGAATTCTCTGTTTTGAAGAATGCGGATATAATGATATTATCTGGATGGGCACCAACGTTACAGTGAATACAAGTTTAATATCGTGTTGGCAAATCATACAAATATGATCATCATAATATTGTTCTACTCAGAAGATGCTAAATAATCAGAATATTGTTGAGCACATACACAAATCCAGTTTCTACCTAAAACTGTCTCATCAAGGTAATGAAAACATGGACACACACAGCTAAAAACCCACATGCAGACATGCAACAACACGGTCCCGCACCGCTCTACTTCCTCAGCACATGAAAGATTGAAGAAGCCTTCAAACCGGTGGATCATGGGTGCAGGAAAACAGCCAAGCCTACATCTAATGGTGGCACATCTAGTAGTCAGCTAATGCTGCAGTATTTTAAACTTAACACTTACAAGTTTGAAGAAATACAAATAAATGGAAGTCCTTTTTTTAAAACTCTATTACAGAATGTTAAGGACGTGCAGTCACACCATAATCCAGATAAATCTGGTTCTGCTAGGTGGGATTTTATGATTAAATTAGCATAAACTTGTCAATTAAGTCCCTTATGAAATTATTGATGTATCAGAAAGCACTTTGACATTTCACCAGCAAACATATCCATGCATTTGACATTTAATCTGATAAAAACCACTCTTTGTCTCACTTGATTTGGCTGCTGAGGTTTCCACATATACTACTGAATCATTGTGTTAGCGGAGCTTTTTAATGTGCTTCATGGTAGGTAGCCAGGCTGAGCATGACAATACTGAGTCCCAGGAGACGGCAATGTTCCAGAGGTGTCTGAATAATGCTATATAAGCACTGTGCACCAAGGCAACGCTGTAGCACTGATGCAAAATAAAGAGCAGCCGTGGGCTAATGTTGTACTTACATGCAAAAAAATGATCCTGTATCACTGCTGCTAAGGCCTGGAAAAACTGTACATGTGTGAGCACATTTGGTGTGTGTGTGACTCCGTAGACAGGCAAACGGACAGACTATGTAGGTAAGACAGTGCATGCAGTGGGTATCTATGTGTGCGAATGTCCTTGTTGGAGAGCAGAGTGGATGGTGACCGCTATCTCTGGGCCTCTGCGTGACATTCAAGCTTTCTCCACCAAGCGCAGCTGTGGCTGTCGCACACTGGTGACGTGGAAGCTGTGACAGCCTTCCCCAAACTGAGAGCTCATCCTAAATGATGCCACTGCTGATTACAGCAAACCTGTTCTTCAGTGAGTAGCTTAGCAGCACTGCAAGCTTCTCAGAATCAGATCTAAAATCATTTAGCCTGAATGCAAAAACTAGCTTACACCGTTATTCTGCAAAACATCATGTCATATTTTTCACAACGTCTCATTTCTTCATGTGCGTTTTGGGTTTACCTGGAAGCGTAGGATGATAGTCCACATAAGGCCCAGCGTGAGGCGATGGTTCCCATCCACAATGTCATGGGAACCGACATTTTCAAGGTGAACCCTCTGCTCTTTAAGGAACTGCAGGGCTTTGTCGACATTCTCCAGACAGTGGATCCTCATACGACCCCTCGTAGGTCTCGGCTTGGGAAAAGAAAGGGAATAATTACAGCATGACCACTTTTCTCTCCTCTTATCTACCAATATTACCCAATCACGTCACAACGTGACATAAAAACTATATTGCAGTAAAAAAAAAAAAAAAAAGAATCCCACAGTTAGGCGATGCCATACATTTGTAAATCCTTCTTTCCCAGCACAGAGCTGCAGTACCACCACCTGCTACACTGGTGTGCAGAGAACATTTTTTGCTTGAGGTTACAAAGAAAAATTCCAAATATTATCTTCCATAACTAGGCAACAACAAATGTGTCTTTTTTATATAAATTTTGTGGCTCTTTGACATTGGAGATATTTTGACTCTGAGTTTGTTGAGGATAAGAGTAGCTTCAGCAGGCACAGAGAAATAAACGAGGAAGCCTGTCTAGCATCAATGTGAAAAGTATTACGTGTATGACAGATGTGCGTGTTTGATGCAGATGCACCCAATTACATAATCAATTACATAATTAGATATTTTCAAAACCTTGTTTAAGTTCTTTTATCTTTTTATATACAGAAATATCCATTGTAAAGGCTGCACAAGAAGGGAAAATACATGATGTACAATACTGTGCTGAATACTAAAATGACAGTATGAACATGGGATATAAACCACAAATATATTTAATATACGGTGCAACTCTCAGGTGTATTAAAGAGAGCTGCATTCCACTTCTGCACCTGTGCATGCATGTAAAAGTAAACCTCTGATTGGAATGCAGCCCTTATGTACAGTATACTCCTGTACTTTTCCTTCTTCACACCTTTGTGATATTCCAGCTATCTTTATAAGTACAATTGCAATAACCAGAACTTTTCATTATATTGCGCAGCTCTTCATTTCTTTCCAGTCTCATGTAGCATTTCTTCAACCTATTGGTCCTTTTAATCTAAGACATCCTGCAGAAACTTAAAGAAAGTCTTTCAAGTTTACCTGTCCATGTGTGTATGTGTGTTTGTTTTCTTACCAACAGCTCTCCACTGAGGACCTCCAGCAGTCTGGTGAGCATGTACCCATCCCTCAGGTCATTGTAAAGGTCAGATATGCGACAGGACACTCTGGCCAGATGGGAGTTGACCCACTTTGTAAAAGTCTTCTTCTGAACTGCATCTCTTTCATCTAAAGCGAGAAACAAATGGAGGAAAGAAAAGAGGGCAAAAATCACAGCTTTTAAATAACAGTTTGGAGTTAAATCATATCTTTTAAATAAATCCTGACAAAACTGTTAAAAAGAGGAAAAACTAACATTTAGGATGTGAGATCAGGCTGATCTGCAGGTGTAAACATTATCATTTGTGTAGATGCAGGTGCATCCATCTATGTGTGACTTCTGACCTGCCAGAGCTTTGATGCGGGAGCACTCGAACAGCTTGGAGCTTGTGCACTCTGTCTCCCAGAACCCAGAGCTGATTGGTCGGTTGTTGTTGTTGAGCTGCCGCTGGGCTTCCACATTGTCCAGGTCCGGGGAGGCATTAGCCATCGCGCCCAACACCCTGCAACACAGAACAAAAAAAAAACTTGTTTACGTCATCTGCTCCATCCCCATAGGTGAAAGGCTGTTCACAGCTGATAATTAAACTCTATCTGACACCTTTTAACCCTTATTCAGCCACACAGGTTCCACCACTGGAAGAAAATTCACCTGAAGCGGTCACAGCAATGTTCAGTTTAATTAGGAGTCTTAAAATGTACAAGTGCACAGTAGCTGATTCTTTTTAATTAATAATACAGCACTTATCCTTGGAATTAAATACATTTTACAATAGCAAAGCTAAAAATAGCCTCTCTGATGTTGAGTAAAAGGATGGTGGTGGGATGCACACAGTGGAGAGATGTTTTAGAGAAAAAAAAGAGTAAAATGATCTCCTGTCATGTTTGTCCCTTTGAAAGCTGCAAGCGGGATGATAAAAATAACTTCAGAACTTCTTAGAGGGTGAGAGGTAACAAAAACTCCAATCTGAGATTTCTCCTTAGTTTTCAGTTATTTATCAGCTTCTGATGTATCAACGCGAAGAGATGACAGGCCAGTCGAACATCTAGATTCTAGAAGGAACCAGTTAAGACTCAACAAAAAAATCAACTAGAAACTACAGTCAAAACGGTTCTGATCCAATATCAGTATCATTCATTTTCCACCAACCGTCCAGTTTATAGACAGCAGATGTAAAGTGTTCACATCCCTTGAATTCCAGGATTTTTACTGGTAAAAAAATAAAACCACAATAAATTATTTCCAAATGTTTCCACCTTCAGTGTGACCCATAACCTGTACTATTTGTTTAGAAAAAAGTCTGTTCAGGAAAAAACTATGAAGAATAAAAAACCATGCAATTAGCTGGTTGCATGCATGTGGGCACCCTTAAATTGATACTTTGCACTGTTAAAAATTAAATAAAATAAAATAACAGCAAAATACTTGTAGCTGAGGCGCCAGAAAAAACATTTTGAATGGGATATGTATATATATACATATATATCTATATCTATATATAGATATAGATATATCTATATCTTTATATAAAGTATATATAAATTCACAGTAAAATAACAGAGTATTAACAGGATTAAACTTTCCCATAGGTATTTATTTTTTCATTACATTTAAGTCGAATTATGATAAATATGAAAATGTATTATAGCAGTATATTCATGTGAAATTAAATCCTATTTCTTTCTTCTTTTTTTAAAGAGGAAAGTTGATGTATTTTCACAATTAAAAGTTTTTCCATGTTATTTTACATTAGACATGTATTTGCAGTCTATTCTTCCATAATCTCCATTTTCACGTGTTAAATACAGAAAAAAAACACTGAAAAAAACTAACATCCCAGTTTTTTAAAGTGTTAAAGAGGCTTCTGATTTAATCACAGCATTGATCCTTCTTATGTGGGATCCTATCAGCACTGGACGTCTCGATTTGCCCATTCTCTCTTAAAATGTGCTTAAAATCTGTCAGATTATGAGGGTATCTCTTGTGCACAGCCCGCTTCACTAGGAGGTTCCAAAACATTAATTTACTTCTAGAGCCATTATTTTGTAGATTCGGACGTATTCCTGGGGTCATTGTTGTGTTGAAAAAGCCAACATTCTTTTTTATCTTGCATCATGCCTTGCAGCTACTATTTATTGTGAAATACTAGTGCAAACAGTGCAAAACAGTATATATGCAACTATTTTTAAATATCTTTGGTCCAAAAAAGAAATGAAAATGAACTATTGTGTCTTTTGCTAATTTGTGCTAAATATTTTTTTCTGTAAAAAATATACATAAAATAAATGGATATGTGGATAAATGCACATTGAAACTAAAACAATAGCTTCCCATATCCCTCCCATTATGTATTTCTTCTTCTTTTTCTTAAACAGCCATTGGTTTCTCTCAGAAGAGCAGATGTGCCCACAGGACATAACATATGCCATTTGGTGCTCCCCTCCAAAGCTTCTTACAATGGGGGAACATGTTAGCATGCATGGCTGGCCCCACTGGGAATCAGAGCCATATCCTCACCAACCTTTTCTTTGCTGGGTCAAAGGGGCTAAATGCATGATTTTTAATGTGATAACGTCAACATGCAGCAGCTCCTCATTTTGGGTTTCTGCAGTAAAAAAGCTTTTGTTTCCTGCAAGTCCAGAAAATGTATTCACTTGTTTCAAAATTATCAAAATTAAATCATTTTCCATTCATTAAAAACAAGCTAAGGTGAATAATTAAGGCTAATAATTCAAAATATAGTTTTTGAATAAGAGATCTAGTAGTATTCTCTCCCTCCAGATGTTTGACGGTAACCTTTTTGTGTTTCAAAGCCCCTGGTCACATTACTGTTCAGCATCAAATGAAGCCATGTCCTTGAAATGCCTCGTAAGACAACACAGAGTGAAAAATGCTCCTCCTCTTGTTTCCTCTCACCCCCTCACCCCCCCTCCCCACCCTTTAAACACAATCACATACTGTCATGTATTCAGATCACGTTAATAAATCTGTATCTGATTCACTGATTTCAAGTAAAAAGATTAAAAAGTCACAGTAACTGATGCTCACTTTAAGGTTTCTGTCTTCTTCTGCCTTTCTGTTGTAAATCTTTGTGTCTTTCCCTTTTTCTGGCTTCTCCCCCCCCCACCCCCACCCCCCACCCCCACCCCCCGCAACAAAGGTCCGAGCTCACAGTTGTCACTAAAACCTAAAACACTGAAAAACCACATTACTATATTGAGTAAATGTCAATGTGCCCTGCAAGACGCAGAGAGGAGAAGTAGTTGTGCACATGCACTTAGCTCATCTTCCCTGGAGAGAATAACAGCGAAGCATTACAGAGCTTTCTATCTGATGATGAAGCAGACAGAGGACTGCGGTGCAACCCAACAACACCATGGGAAACCGGCTCAATTCATACTAACAAGTAATAACAGTGTAAAAATGTTTCCACGTTAATACTTGGGGGGGTAATGTCTACAATAAGTAGAAGCAGCAACCTTACTTTCATCTGAAAAGATGTTAAATATGAGATAAACACCAAAATGTGACCTTTTCTCTTCAACAATATTGGTCTGTTTCTTTGTGAATCAACTTCAACGTGTCAGTAGATTTTATAATTAAGTTTCAGATGGTGTAATCTCATGCTGAAAATGTGGTAGCCACATGTTCCATATCCCTAAATCCCAGTACATTTTTCACTCTAAATCCTCTGTGTGGTGGAAGCACCTGCCTCCAGAATGTGTGAGAGCAAAATCCCACCAAAAACTGGACTCATAGACTCCCAGTCAGCAGGTTCACATGCAGGTTTAAGATCAGACCTCCTGCCTGTTCTTCAGTGTAAAACAACAAGAGCAGACTAGAGATGTCTGTATAATATCGTTGTAGAACCGAAAGAAATGACCGGACAACAGGAGAGAAACAATAGCTGAACCCAGACAGGAAGTCAGCCTAAATACTGCACATGCACGACTGTTCCCTCCATTCTCCTTGCCATGTTCCTTGCCCAACTTCAATCACCTGATGTCCATCAATCAATCTGATTCACAGCTTACAGGGCTGCTCAGTGTGTGTGTGTGTGTGTGTGTGTGTCATCCCCTTTAATTATTAGACTCAGCTGTTGAAGAATCAGCCAGCTGCAGGCAAGAGAACTGACTGAAAACCACACAAATAAACACAAACACACACTATATTTGTGTGTGTGTGTGTGTGTGTGTGTGTCTGTGTGTGTGTGTGTGTGTGTGTGTGTGTGTGTGTGTGTGTGTGTGTGT
>JBBBVU010000009.1:7320059-7330171 GCA_037177055.1 Atherinosoma microstoma
TGTGTGTGTGTGTGTGTGTGTGTGTGTGTGTGTGTGTGTGTGTGTGTGTGTGTGTGTGTGTGTGTGTGTGTGAGTGCGTGTGTGTGTGTGAATCTCTCCTTATCAGGGTTTTCCATTGATTTCCATTAACTGTGAAGAGCCAAACACGAACCTTAACCCTTAACCTTAACGATAGCAGCTAACATCTAAACACACCTTACCTCTGGACCAGCCCATGATCCCAGAAATGACATTTAGCATCATTAAAACAGGCCTCTGATCCCCCATGAGAGTTTCAAGCAATCAATAAATGTGAGCACACACATGGACACACATATGGGTTCACACACATACAGACTCCTGGCTATCCATTTTCTGCAGCAGTGAGATACTTTGTCTCCAGAGACTGAACACGGCCTGAAGCAAATCTCAGATGTTGAAGAGATAGACTACGGAAAATGAATTCTACTATTTACAGTAAAACCGACACTTGGAGATAACTCTGTCTGATCCATCGTATCGTCAATACAATAAGTCACACACTAATATCTCGTTAAACATAGCCCTGAGCTCTACTGTTGTTTTTCTTCTATCTTATTTCACCAAACATTTAAGAGCTCGACATCATTCACAATTCTGGTTCCCTTCATTCTGCTGGTTTTTAATAATGTGTTGGACAGTTCTTAACCCAGTTTTAGTAGCTTCTGCATCTCCTTGGAGGTTTTCTCCGCTTGATGCCAATAATCTGACCCTTCTTATAAACAATAACATCTTTTCCACGACTACGGGATGCCTTTCCACATGGTTGTTAAATAAATGAGAGGCTACTCATTGCATCAGGGTTAAATAATGTGTTACCAGCTGAAGCATCATCATCCATGCAGTAACTATCCAATGGGAGGCTCTTAACTGTTTGTATAGTTAAATGGGGATTTTTTTGGGGGGGATGGGCAGTGAATGCAAGAGGTTTCAAGACGTTATAGATTCAAATTCTATTTGAATTTATATGTTTCAATGTAAATAACCTATTTTCTGTCCTGTAATTAATGACACCTCCTTTTCATTGTTGATGTTGGCTACAAGTACCAGATTGCAGGTAGCGAAGAACATAGACGTGAGAGGGCTAAAAGGTTACTAATCACTTCTGATATCTATTGATTATTCATTGCAGTACCATGGAAGAAAGGGCTGAATTCTATAAACTGACAACAGGATGGATCCTCATCTCCTAAAGTCATTGTTTATTTAACACTTTTATTATTTATTCATCCAAAAGCTGAGACAAAGCTCCTCCTTGTATTTCAGTGAGGTTGATCTAACGCAGAAGCGGAGCTGTACATGCTGACCACCAATCAGAGCTGCAGACAAAAAACAGCAACTACAATTCAAAAACAGTTTCTGCTCATTTCCTTCTTCTGGGAATGAACTTAGTGAATGAGAAGGCAACAAACGATGCAGCTCTAAAGACAACTTTTTACCTGGCTGTATGAGTCTGTTGTTATATTTGTACAAATGATTGTAATGTCAAACATCCAGCCTGGAGCAGAACAACAGGGAATATAACTACATGAACTCAGGTTCAGGTTCGGTTTAACTGAAAAGGGATTTGTTCGTGGTGATGTTTGTCCTGATAAACTCTGCATGCTCACAGAGTTCACATGTTTCAGCCGGTCCAGGATTCAGAGTCTGCTGGTGAAGCACTGAGAGATCAAACGTTTAAGCAGCAGCACCCTCTCTGATCTCCCCATGAGGCCGGAGAAAAGAGCAGGAATCAAATATTATGTAACAGCAGCAACTAATACGAGCTCTGTCTTTATCAGCTGGACTGGGTAAGTCTATGAAAAGAGGGGATGGACTGGGGAATATTTTTATTTGTGTAAAAATAAATGAAACCAGATAAGCCATTTAACAGGCTGTGAGAAGCACAGGTGGTTTAATGTGCACAACTCCTAGTCAGACCTGTAAAGTTGGGCCTCATTCGCCCATATCTTCCCACAAATCTTCTTAAATTTGTTCTTAAAGCTAGGGTGGGAGATCCTGGAAAAACAGTTCCAGGAGTATTTTTTACTATATTGTTTAGAATTTCCTTCACACCCCGATTGCAGCCAATTAATTAAATGCTCTAACACAAAAATGAAATATTTTAGTCTCCTGTGGAACGGACAGGACTGAAAATACACCATCAAATCATTTTATTCGGACCGTTCTAAAAGATTGGATGGTGATACGTCTATCAAACTCAAATGCCATTCCTCCCTACCCCCTCTGCGCGATCCCCTCTTTGTACACCAATCGTACGCTCTCATAGGCTTGGAGCGCTTGTAAACAAAGGCAATGAATGGAGAGCCAGAGCTCGGCTAGCTCTGGCTCTCCATTCAGGGCACCTGGTGGAGAATTAAAGTTTGAGTGCACAGCACTATCAGGGACATCACGGAGGAGTAGGATTTTCTTCGTCTTGAGAACCGGGGGATCGTGGCTGTCATGAGCCTGCTGCATGCCCAGAATGAGCTCCGCTGGCCGGGCAGAGCGCACGCTGCGCTGAAAAAGCTTCCGCCAGAACTTTTCTTTGGAAAAAGGTTAGATAATATTGTGTCTTTATGACTATTGGAGAAAACAATCACTCATGAACCCTCGGGAACAAACATTGCACGTTCCTCTGCTCTGGAGACGTGGCTTTGGGCGGAAATCTGAAGAAAGGGGTTTGGACGTTTGAATTATGTAGCTTTCTCAATCTGTTTTTCCAGGATCTCCTATCCTACCTGTACTTAGGAAACTTTTCCCTCTTAGATTACACCAGGTAAATGCCACAAAAAATGCCCATAAAAGGGTGGCAACTTGCAGGCAGAGGTGAGACCGACGAAGAAAAATAACAAACACAATGAATAAAAACCAAAAATAATCATAAAGAAACCTGTTTGTCCTCATTTTTAAAGTGATACACATGGTTATAAATAACCACACAGTGAGCTTCAAATTGCAAATAGCGTCAGAATGCACATACTCAGGTTGTAGTGGCTACACCATAAAACGTATTTTATCTCTTTACATGCTGAACCGTCTCCAGTTTGTCAAGCCAACCATCACCTGTTTCGGTCCACCGATGGAGCGAGCGGTGCATCTGATGAAATAAAACCTCCAGGTGAGTCTGAAGGTTGCTCAGTGGTGTTACCAGGCGACCAGGGCATAACCTTGATTTACTAATAAAACAATTCATTATAATGAAAAGACACTGTTGTATTTTTAAATATTCAAATATTCAAATTTTAGATATTAAATACCACATTCAGCAGGTGGCTCAAGTCGTAGGTGACTTGGACATTTATGGAGTTATAATCTGGTGAGAGGGCTTTATAACGCGCACATGTGCCGTCCAGTGGTGTTAGGAAGACCAGTAGTAGAATTAAATCTGTGTTGACTGCCATCTCTTCTTGAATTAGTTAAATTAATGAAGGAAATTATAACATTAGGAAACGATCTGTAACGTCACGCTTTTTATTTTGAAATAAAATCATTTTCAAATGATCAAAAGATCAAAATCTGACAAAAAAAGCAGAATTGTAATTTCATTATTGTATGTGCTGAACAGCAGAAAGCAACACAAACACTGACTTTGTTCAAACATGTCAAACTCAAACGTTCGGAAGATTTGTTCTCAGCAAAATCCAAGAAACAAATATTAGCATGAATTCCACAATCTTCGTAAAAAAAAAAGTGTAATTGGGACTTAAAAATAAAAGTATTCGTGAGAATGGCTGCTGAATGAGGCCCTTTGTTTTTTTAGAGGATTTCCATGTCTTCCATTCGGGACAAAACTGAGGCGCCTCTGTTTGTCTCCACGTGGACATGAACTCTAACCTCAGAGTGATTTACAGGACTGCATCTAAAAACAGGACTTCTATCCCTCAAGATGCTTGGAGTTCATTTGTGTGACTGCACTTCATCTTCTCTGTACTTTTGAAGTTTTATAAGTACCAGTTCTCCGTGTTTATCTCGCTGAAACGTCTGGAGGAAGCTTGTACGAGATCTAAAAGAAAAGCTTTTTTTCACTCGACAGCTGCGTGTTCACGTTGTAAAGTTATGATTTCCAGCAGCGCTTGATCTAGAAAAAGAGAAAAGCAGCACATTTCTTATTGTAGCGGTTTGTGTATATGTATAGATATACTGTATGTACACAGAAATGTCAGTGTTTCTCTCCTTTAAAGCATTATTATCACCCCCTCTTCCTGCAGGGATGCTGTCGCCGTTAGTAACCACGATAAATCACCGTTACACCATGAAAACATCAACCCCCCCCCCCTTGACACACACGCACCTCCCTGCTCTCTCCTTTAATTATCCTTCACACTTTTTCATCCGTCCTCCCATTGTCCTCACCTGCCATCGTCTCTGTCTGGCTTCCACAGTTTGTGCTGTGGACACTGGCACGGTGCCACCGCAACACCACAGACTGACAACTGATGGGACGGTATAGATGAGGGACCTTTAAGGCGAGCACCTAACCACTGAGTCATGCAGAAGGATTATTTAGCTTCTAAAATGTCCTCTCTGACCAAAGACGTTCATGTGGCAAAGCGGCTGGATATTTGTGACACAAAAAGAGTCCATCTTGCCGGGTTTCGAAGCTGTTGGCGTCCAACACGGGAAGATGCGAGGTGTTATACACCGATGGAAAGCTTAGACTCTTGAGATGTGAATGATGTTCACCATTCATAGCTGTAGATTCAGTAAACACTTATTTCTGACACATCACAAATGCAATTTATCTTTAAGGCCATGGTGTTCTCCAGTAGCAGATAAAAAGGCTCCTGTTACATCACCAAGGGTCCAGAAAATAGTTACTCTACAAGTCTTTAACCTATAAAAACCTGTTTTAGATGAAAATTGCAGGATTTTAAGGGGTTAAACTAGACTTGCTGCTTTACCTGGATTACAAACTGCAACTCTCCTTTGGCTCCCTTTGCAAAGGTAGAAGGCAGCACAACAATTGTTTAAGCTCATTTATGTCCTTACAGCGAATAATAACACAGCCCTGCTGTCTAATAACAAGAACAAGGACAATAAGATGAAGGCCACCAGTCCTATAATAATCTGTCCAAACAAAAAGGAAGAAAACTGAATGATTTCTTAAAGATGAATCAGCTAATGTCACGAATATGCAACATATTCACCTAAAATTAGCAGTGGCTTCGGGAAAATTTTAGACTAGATGCCTGTTCTTGCTTCGTCAACATGTTTCCAGCATTTAACTTCGGAAACTTTCTGACTTGACACATTCGATCCACACGTGTACATCAGAGCTCATGCACCGAGAACCACCACCTCCGTTGGCTGATTAATTCCTAAGACACGATAATGTCTTAAGCGATTTCCTGTGGCCATATTACAGCAGGAGGGATCCAAGAATAGCTTAAAGTGTGGAAGTCGGACTGTCCATTGCTTTTCATATAGAGGTGAAATTTAAAGATAGAGGGCATGAGAGTGGGTGAGATAGCGAGGAAGAGAGGCAGACATAATTAAAAGAGATAGAGATAGACCGAGGGGGTAAGATTGGAGGCTACAGAGTGTGACAAAAATAGAGGTTGATGTTATAGAAGAGAGTTGTTATAAAGATAAAAGAAGGCAGAGATGGAAAAAAAGAGTTGAAATAAGAAATATTTGTAAAAGAAAGAAAGAAGAGAGAGAAAAACACCGGGAACAAAAAGATGAAGAAAGAGAGACAGCTGCCAATGTTAATCAGTCAGAGGCAGAAGATCTGTGTCTCTAAGGCTTAATAAGAGCCGGGGCCTCCGTTTTCTTCCTCTTTTTTCCTCTTCATCATCACATCAGACGCATTAGATGAGAACTTGGCTATCTTAATGTTATGTTATATCTCCACTGAGAATTCTGAGCATGCTCAGTTTCTGGTAATGCTGCTGATTAATCCAGTGATCAGGTGTCAACAAGGGGTTGGAATCAAATCCTCAAGCCAATACCAAATTAAAAGCAGAAAAAAACAACCGTAGTGTTTAGTTTTAGTCTCTTTTATCTGAAAATGTGATGTTCAGATCTGCAGCGTAAAGTTGCGTCACTTTACGGAGTAATTTGGTCTCTCCCGTCACAACTCCCCCCATCTTCAGCTTCATATGATGCTGCCCCCGGCTGTACCGTCCAAATGGGAAGTTTCAACTCTTTTAATCTTGTTATTTACTTTGCTCATCAAACCGGAGGTTCTTACATCCTCCGCAAGAACAGAGAACTTTGTTCTTGATCTTGAGGACGTCACCTTGTTCTCGCAGCTTGTTCTCAACACATCGTCTTTCTTGCGCGCTGTCCGAGAATTACCGTGTGATTGGTCCGAAAGGTGAAGTGGGTGTGCTCAAAGTGGGAAAAACGTGAAGTAAAGTTGTCGTTTCCACTTTCACACTGATGCAAAAGACGGTTTTAAGAAATATCTGGTCGAGTTGGTACGGAAGTACGAAAATCTCTACAACACGTGGAAAATAAAGACACGGAGAGCATCCTGTGCAAAACCCCGCCCGGCCACGGGAGAAGTTTCTCCTGAAGTATGAAGCACCCGGATCAAAACGAAACTTTGCCCTTGTTCTTGCCACCTCAAACAACAACATAGTGCTGAACAACTCTTTCATTCCTCACCACTCTCCATACGTGTACAGAAAGAGGGAAGGATTTCAGCTGAGCTGCCAGTACCCTGAAAGTTATACTTAGCTGTTAAGTTTAGCATGTTAAGCATCTGAAATGGAGGAAATTAGAGAATATTGTTTTCATTTTGGCTTTTTTTAGTTAAAGAAGCTGGATATTTAGCGGTGTACATATTAGCGAGGCCCACAGGACGGTGGTGTCTGTGGATTTAATTCTCTTGTTTGCAGCTGTTTAAAAAACGCAGTTATAAATATTATGTTCTATGGACATGTGACAAAACCTCTTTTATACAACTCAAGTGACTTCCAACTCCAAAAATCTCACAAATAAAAGAAAGAAAATGTCCTTCTTCAGCAAAAAGCGCTTCCTTTTCTGACGCCTTTGTTCCCCGATGGATGCAGTCAATGAACAACTCTGTTTTTGTGCAAACATTGTAAAAAAAAAAAAAAGAAGTTGTGTTTGCAAGGTTAGCACAAGCACTATTTTGGCTAGATCTGCCGTTGCCATGGAAACAAAGGGGAGATTGGCATATATTTGTGATGTTAAATCAAGGAGACAGTGATGCATGATCTGAAGTCCCGAAGCCAAAAACTCCCTTAGCTAAATGTTTGGTGGACGAACACTGCGTCTGCACAAGGATGAAGAAAATGCCCTCAGATGGAGTCATTAAACACAAAGTTCATCTTTAAGTGTACATTTATTTCCTGTTGTCGCTCCATAACAAATGGCCTGCATGGTTTATGTTACCTTGTGACACATTTTGGGAAAATGTGATAACAAAGAATGGAGTATGAAAACTTTAGCTAACCTTTCATTCATTACCTTCAAGTTTTTGTCTTCGTGCTTCATCCAGAATGATGTCACTTTGCAAAAATAACTCCAATCCAGATCATTCTTGCAGGCACACAAGCTCTCCCTCTCTTCCTCGCTTCCACACACACACACACACACATACACATACACACACACACAAGATCCTTCAGTTTGACGTCACACAGTACGCATTTTACACACTGCACTGAGTCACTTTCACTCATTTCACCTCAGCAGCGTAAAACAACATCTGTAAGCAAGAGCAGCAGCCGACGCCCAGTTCTGACTCGGCAAGACTGCAAGTCTTAATCAAAACAGTCACCTTGTGGTCCTGAACATAACGGAGCACCAACAGAGCTTCGGTCTCCCAGGGAGACTCCTAACATCCAGCCAGAAGAAGAGAATGGCCAACTGTACTGCAGCAAGGCCATGCTTTATTATAATACTGTACACTAAACATTTAACAGAAGTTACCATACAAGTTGTTTTAAGGAGGCACCGGACTGGTCCCAAACACTCTGCAGCATTACTAAGACTCCACACGTATACAGTACAGGCAGGGTCTTGTAATAGATGGCATGGTCCCTGCAGAACCCTCATCTCAACTTCTCTGAGTCAGTCCAGGAATATGTGATGAGACAGAGCCCACTGACACATCCTCAGCTGTGACGACTTACTGCCAAGATACTACCAACAACCACCAGAGGAAGTGGTGTTGCTTTATTTCTGATTTTATTGTGACTTTTGCTACTTTAATGCCTTCTTTGCACCATCTGTGATGCTTTTAATGTTTTATGTAAAGCATTTTGAATTGTCTTACATGAAATGTGCTATAGTAATAAACTCGCCTTGCTTTAAATCAAAGGCTTCATTCAGTTTGTGCAGCACATGCAAGCATTTCAAGTACATGGTGTAATTTAGGCCCTGCAGAAGTTACAACAATCATTAAAACTGTATGCCGTAGCTGCCTCCAGATATTTATTTTACATTGAAAAGGGGAAATTTAAAACTGGTTAAACTTTTACACATAACAGAAGCTCAGTCTTGTAGACATCTCCCTATAGACCTATATGCTATTATATCATGATGTGTTCACTTATCAGTAAGTAGCTGAGCATCATATATAGCTACACTGCAATCATTCTGTAAGTCTATTAAATAAGTTAAAAAGTTAGACAAAGTCTACTTTTTTTTTATGATTATGTATAAAACCCAGCAGGGATATCTGTGAGGGGATTAAACTGACTAAACCCACCTATGAGCTGTTTAATCCTGATGCTTTAACTAAATGAACACAAACACTGACTGCACATTATTTCTTAAAATGACTGGAACACACTTTTGTCTCTTTTTTTCTTTACACTGTAGGCTACACATCCTGAAACACAAACACTGGCTAACCAACTTACCTACACTCTCTGCACACCTCAGATCAACATAACTGCACTGAACTATTTGTGGCACGCTTTAAATAAGCAAAACATGTTGCATTTGTAAATAAAACAGACCATTTCAAGATCCCATAAGCTATTTACAATAGCTTTTACATAACTAAAGTATGAAACCTGTCATCAGAATCTGGGAATAAGTGCTAACAAACAGAGCAGAAATGCTAAAGTAATGTCAGGTCACATGTGAGACCATAACTTCACTTTATAATTCATAGCACTATACTGTAGAGATGTATCACTTGTCACGTTCTGTTGCTGTTTGCATTGACACTGAATTTGTGTAAATCCCATAAAAAAAAAGCAGCGGGATGGTCTGGAAATGAGAGTTAAAGGTTGTATGGAAGCCAAAGCGGAGTCGCTGAAACATGCACCAACATAGCAGTCTATCCGCTAGGCCGCTATTCTGCTTCCAAAGCAAAGTCCTCTCTCAAATATGACGATCAAATCTGGCAAGCACCTTGGGACGACTTCATACATCACGTAACACATGTGGGTGAAAAAAAAAAAAGGAGAGAGGAAAGGACATGAAACAGTGCGTCCCCTCACCGGCTCACTGCGGTACCCTGCACCCAAATGCAGGCCGGCTTCCCTGCAAAAGGCGAAGAGGGGGGAAAAAACACACACATGCACCTCGATTCCTTGTTCCCACACAAGAAATGACAAAACAAAACGACATCCCGGCGGAGAAAAAGATTGATCTTCTTGTCTTTTACAGGCCTTACCTTTTGGTTCAGTCAGGGTTTTTTGGACTGAGTGTGTCCTCCGCTAAGACGCAGCTGGTGGAATCGATGAGGAGAGGGGTTATCAATGGAGGATACTGACGCTCCGGCTTTTATTCCTGCAGGGTCTTTCCTCGATTAGTCCCTATTACACGAGGAGCCAGTTTATCTGGGTAACAGCAGAGGCAGGCTGGGGAGGGTGCACCGTGGAAACGCAACGTCTTGGTGCATAAAAAGGGCGCCGCGTGCCTGCAGCGGTAACCGCCGGCCGGGAGATGTAGTCGGTGCTGCTGAGGTTGCGAGCCGGTGGAGGATGCTGATGATATCCATAGAGGTCCCCGTTTCCACCTGACACAACCTCTCCTTCCTCCTCCTCCTCCCTCTCCTCTCCGCTGGTGATGCTGGAGAGAAATGCCAGCATCAGTGCGGAGGGCAGAAAGAGAGAGAGAGAGAGAGAGAGAGAGAGAGAGAGAGAGAGAGAGAGAGAGAGAGAGAGAGAGAGAGAGAGAGA
>JBBBVU010000009.1:7362776-7373311 GCA_037177055.1 Atherinosoma microstoma
ATCTATCTATCTATCTATCTATCTATCTATCTATCTATCTATCTATCTATCTATCTATCTATCTATCTATCTATTACAGTGAATAATTAGATATTAAAACCGCTTCTAAATAGGTGTCACGTACTGCAGAGGACACTATGCATGAAAGGATTAACTTATTATTTATCATTAACTTTTATCTCAACCACTTGTTGGAAAAAAAAGAAATATTGATTCCTCTGAACTTTAAAGCCAGTGTTTCAAATAGTTTAATTTTGAAAGTCTTCACCGGAAGTCTCTCGCTATCCGGCCGTTACCTTGACACCGGTAGCTCCTTCACTGCCTCCATTCATTTCATTCGCGCACAGTCGCATCCGAGCAGCGAGCCCTCCCCTCCTATTTCTCTCCGCCTGGAAAGATGGCTGCTCCGGCGGTGTTGAGAATCTCCGGCCCGCCGCTGTGCCCGAGCTTCGCGGAGGTCTGTTCGTTCTTGGAGCGATACGGACCAGCGCTGGATCTTCCCGAGATGACTTTCCCGCAGATGGAAAGGTATCTGCGGGACACAACGACAGGTGAGAGATTGGCGGTGGCGGCGGTGGTCGTGTTAATTGGTGGTGGTGGTGGATCGAAGAAGTGATATAAAAAGCTGCGACACTTCAAAACCGACGGAACGGGGGCGATACGACCACCATCAGCATCGTGATGGTGTGTGATGGAAAATACATCGCGTGTGTTTGTGTGATCCAGTAACAGCAGCATCACGCTCGTGCTCCGAGCAGTGAGCTGAAACGTTATTTCAGCGGCGGAGTCTTTTTTTTTTTCTTTTTTTTTTTTTTTGGCCTGATTCAAAGCCAGTTTTCCTGAACGTGCAGCTAGTTTTAGTCCCAAGTTCCCGAGGAAGCATCTGGGTGATGGGAAGACGTAGGCTTGCTAACATGAAGCTAGCCCTCCTCTACATTTCACACACTTCTAGCCTCTGTTTTGTTAAAGTTTTTGGGAACGGATACAGGCGGGAGTGTAACATTTGATACGGTTTTCCCGCTTAATACTTTGTATTAAGTGACAAATCATCGATAATGTTAGCTGGGCTGATATCGATCTTTTAAACTTGATGTGGGAGCCATGATGCAGCTCTGCTGAGTGACCACACACACAGCCAACCGGTTAGCTCCGGAGTGTTGTCAGGTGTAATTTTTCACTGGCCTTGCCTCACAGGCAGCCGTGCCGGACTGACATCGGTGCTCTTGGTGTTATGCTTGTTGGATAAGTGGTCACGAGAATTAAATTGTCACCTCGGTCGGTATTTCGCACAGCTGTCAAAACCGTGCAAGAGATGGTCGCTCAAAACACTGGATGTTATTTATTGGCAGAGGTAGTGGCAGTCAGAGTAGCGCATGCGCAGTATCCATTCTAGTAGCTGCTGGCTAACCAGTTAGCTTCAAGGATTCCGTCAAGTTTTTGTCAAATTACACCTTAGATTGAAAACTTGTTTACCACTTCTTCTTTTTTTAAATTGTAAAATATGTTTTAGAGTTTTATCTGTTTGTAGCAAACTGATTCAACATGTCTTGCCACTTAGCGAGCTAATGTATCTATAATTTGGCACCGATCGTTCATAATAAGCTCTCAGAATAAGGTTAAACATAATAACTAATGTGTTTACTGATGGTCATATGGTCATAGTAATTCCCAGACATTTTGTTGGGCGTAATTACCGTAGTTTTGGGTTCGGGGGCTTTGTTGATCTAGCGAGAAGGTATGTTTTATATTATTAGTTTAGCACCAAGAGAGAAACTGGAATTTCCTGCAGATTCAGAGGTTCCCTAATAGCGTCACATTAGACCACCCATACAGCTCTTTAAACACGGTTTATTGGGTTGTTTTCAAGCCTGTTTTTTTTTTTTTGTAAATTATCATCAGAGTTTAATGAGTAGATAAAAGTTTTTTTTTTTGTCTAAGCTGATAAATAGACATCCATAACTCTAATAAATCCAAATAAAAACCTCTTCTACTTCATATACATTAAAACAAGGATAAAAAGTATTGTTTACAATCTAGTCTGCTGTCCAGCAGACCAGAATTAAGATAAATATTATGCAATTTTTTTGCATTCTCTGCTTTGTTTTTATTAGCAGTGATGCAGCTGCACTACTGTCTGCATTTGTCATTGTGCAACTTATAAAATATCAGATTTGATAGTTTCTTCATATATATTTTGTTCAAAAGTGTCAGTAAAATGTTGCTCATAACTACTGCGGTCGGCTAAAAGAACTAAAACTTGTTCCTCTCTGAGGTGTAGTGGAGTAGAAAAAGAAAATATCTTGGAAAAATAAAGCATTTGGGTAAATTTACTTTGTTACATGTCACCAGTGATAACTGCACGGTTCCTGAGATTACATACATACGCTCCCAGTTTTGAGAAGTGACATAAACAACTTTTATTTATCATTAATCAAATGAACAATGTGAAATATTAATAAATGAGCAAATTACCAGCCATGTTAACTCATCTTAATGGGAGAAGATGGTGTTAATAAAACTGTCAGTGCACAAAACACTGCATTGGAGAAGTGTATAAAAAGACTCTGCACAGCTGGTCTTGATACATTTGAATTATGGTGTTATTTTTGCTAAAGTCCTGTTTTTTGTTCTGTTTCTTGTAAGAAAAGATTCCATCACTTTTTTTCCCTTTTCTAAATTATCCAGCACATTTATTCTCACAGCCAGTTTAACGTCTCATTTAATCTGTTAGTCTTAAATTAGTTAATAAATCTGGATATTCTAAGCCATTTCTCCTGGTAACATTTCCCAGCAAATCTGTGACCGTAACCTTTTGAGTATTCGTGCTATCAAACTAACTGTGTTAACCTTCTTGGTGGGGTTGATTTATTAAAGAGATTAAACAATGTGCCTTACAAAAATGCAAATCTTATCCATGTGCTTTGCCACGTTTAACTTGAACAGAAATAACCTCTTCAGTCTGCTAAAATGAGGAGTTTAAGACAAGAAAGAAAACCAACCGTGCAAAGAGCTTTGAAGTTTCTTTAGTTCACTTATTTCAAGCTCTTCAGACGGATGACCGTGACATCTAAAAGTTAACATTTATTAGCGTTGTGTGTGTGTTTTTCTAGTCCCTAAACCTCTTGTGGAGCTCCATGTGAAGCTGCTGAGAAAACTGGGGAGGTCCGTGACCACTGACCGCTGGGAAAAATACCTGGCGAAGGTGAGGAGTTTGGTTTGTCCCTGGATTTGACACGAGGAAAGTCTAACTTGCTCGTTTTGAGACATGTAGTGCTCAGGTGTTTGATGTGTCATGTTGTCACACAGCTGCATTATGTTCCTGTTCAGGACAGATGTGGAGTTATTTAGTTATTAAGGGATTCGTTACAGGACTTTATAATGTTTTTGTCCCGTAGGTTTGCCAGGAGCTGAACAGTACATGGGCATGGGAGCTTGAACAGAAAGGTTACCAGGAGATGTCAATGGAGTGCAAGTCAAGCATCCTGAAAGTATGACGCATCATTTTTAACACTGAACCATAAACCATCTCCAGTCAGTGCAGCGGTCTACATCAACCTTCCTCCTCTTCCTGCATCTCTCTTGTCTCCTCTTCAGTATCTCTGCGAGTGTCAGTTTGATGATAACCTGAAGTTCAAGATGGTGGTAAATGACGAAGATCCAGAGAAGATGCGTCTGCAGCCCATTGGTCGGGACCGGCAGGGGCTGACATACTGGTTCCAGCTGGACCATGAGCAGAACATCCGGCTGTACACAGAGGAGCAGGATGATCTGGATGGATCCACCTGGAAGTGCATCGTCAGGTAGCGCTCTCGTCTTGTCCTGGGCAGTTCCGGGTACTCGTGCCTCAGCTGCTCGTGCCTCAGCTGCTCCTGCAAACGTCTGCCAGCTATTGCTTTGAATCAGAAATTTTAAATTCTTTGTCTGCTCATCGACTAATAAAACTCTGTCTTCTCAGGACTCGTAATGACCTGGCTGAGGCTCTGGAACTGCTGAAGTCTCAGGTTGAACCAAGCCAGAAGGACCAGGACCAGAACCAGGCTGGATCCAGGAGTGCAAGCCCTGCAGAAAAAGACACAGGTACGAACAGATACTTCTCTGGTTTAAGCACCCTAGGAATGTTTTGAAACTTTTTTCCAAGAAGAAAACTTAAATCCCACCAAACCACAAACTTGTCGTCAAAATAGAGAAAAATGTTCATGATGGGACTTAAAACGGCCTGATTGTTTGAAAATGATTGAATTGAAATTTTGGTTTTGAATTTAATTGTGTTTTGGTTATAATTTACAGGGGAGCAGGTTATTGGAACGAGCGACACCAAACTTTATAAAACTACAGAGGATGAAGCTGACGGTGAAAAGGTCGACCCTGTTCAGGAAGAGAATCCCATAAAACAAGGTATTCATGTTTCTCTTCCATTTAAAGAAAAGAAAAATCTGACGGATGATAGAATCTGATCATCGGTCAACAGTGAAGGTCTGACAGGAAATCAGAGGAGAGGAAAAGTGCGATTCTCATATATATATACTCAAATGACAGATTTTGTACTTAATGCTTGTTGCCTTAAATCCTCAAAACACAAGTTTTTTAGTCTTTAACCTTCTGAGAGGGCCAGATTTCAGAATCTCTCATTTAATCTCTTCTTGAAGAGAGTCTCCTGTACATGGGCCCGCTTGAGATACATTCAGTACAGAAGATCAAGCACCAATCCTTACATGTAGTATACCCAAATCACCGGTAGAAACACAGCTAATAGACTCTACCAAGCATTGACATCCAAAAGAAATAATATTTCATCACCGTGGGACTCTGTAAGCTAGCAGCCAGAGTAGAAAACAAAAACACCAAGTCTTACTTTTGCTGATTTTTTGTTTAAAAGTTTTATTCCAGCGCTATAAACTCTGCTGTGTTCTCCGATGACTGTCTTTGTTTGAGATGAATCATGACGGTCCTGCTAGTTTTCATGGAGATGAAGGGGGTTTATACTATATTAGGCTTCACTGCTCTCTGGATCCTCATGGTGTATCTAAGGTGAATGTGGGGGCTATCTCTGGATTCTCCTGACTCTGATCATTGGCAGAAAAAATAGTCCTTGTCAAGAAGCGGTTAAACCATTTTAATCTGCTCATCTTCCCCTTCTTGTTTCTGGAAGTCTAAAGTTTGGTCGTGTTTGTTCTGCAGCGGTGGAGCCGGAGCAGACGCAGACCGTCAAACAGGAAAACAGCGAATCTGAGGTGAAGGAAGAGAAAACGGACCACAAACTGTCTGCCTTCGATAACCGCGTCAGCACCATCACCACAATCAAATCAGAGCCGAGGGACGCCGGCACGCCCCAGAACGCCGTGTCTGTTGTCATGGCACCCCGCGCGACTTTGGCAAAGGTGAACAAGGAAGAGGAAGCGGAGCGGGCCGTTGTCAGGAGCAACCAGCAGGCCAAGATCCCCCTGAAGAAGAGGGATCTGAAGCTTGCAGATAGCTTTCACAGCAACCACCTGAGCAACAGTAACAGCAGCAGCATCATCGTGTGCAACCCCTCAGTGATCCAGAGCAAAGACGGCCGGGGACGAGACGGGAAGTTGCTCAACTCGTTAACGCCTACAAGTGGTCCAGCTGTTTCACAGCAGCAGCAGCTGGTGGTCACGGCATCGAGGCAAGAACCGACCAATGGGAGATCATCTCTCCTTCTGACGCACAAAGAGGGTCAAAACGGCGTCATAGGGGTCATCGGTCAAGTTGGTGTTGTGGGTCATGTTGGGGTTATCCGCAGCCCATCTGAGCTTCTCAGGACCCCCAGTACTGAGCAGCAGGACCAAAACGGGCCCAGTTCGGAACCCAGTGGGGCTGTGGAGGAAGATAAGGAGGTGAGCCGGCAGTCTGTGCTGGTGAGGAAGGGGGTTAGTGAGGGGGAGACGGCACCGGCAGCCGCTGCTCCCACTCCTCGTTCAGTGATTGAGAGTCAGACGCTGAGAAATTCGACACCGACGTCGTTAAAACCCGTTGACCTCCCCGAAGTTACAGAGAGAAAAGTGGATTCTGTCGGCTTGTCCTCGCTGTCTCAGTCCGCAGAGGAGGACAAGACACAGCTTGTAGAAGACCAGGATAAAAAAACAACAGAAGAGGAGTTTGATAAGAACACCGAGCAAAGCTGTCAGCGGCAGAAAGACGACGATCTGAACGAGGCTTTGGACCGCGGTGCAGGGGAGGTAAATAAAAATGATCCAGAAAAGAGTCAAAGCACGTTAGGAAAAATGGATGAAGAACCAAACGATACTGTTTCACCCCTTAAAATAAATAAGCGGAATAAAAAGGACCATCAGGGGGAAGGGCTCAATGGTGGGATGGCGGGCCAGGTTAGAGGGAAGGGTCCTGGGTTTGGGTCAGAGGAGAAGCAGGGGCCCTTAGAGGAAGCTTCCTCGGAGCTCCAGAAAGAAGGAATCAGGTTGAAGATCAAGATTCCTCCCCACCGTCGAAACAAGCTGAGGGGAAAAGGAGGGAAGGTGGAGGAGAAAGACAGAGAGCAGGAGGTGCAAGAGGAAGGGAGGACTCTGAGGAGGTCTGCAAGGATATGCAGGTATGTTTGCAACATCATCCCTAAAACAGGGGAAGAACAATTCTCATCATTATCTGCTACATCTGGTTTGACTCTGACCATGAATTCATCCCATCTACACCTTTTTTTTTTTCTTTCTTGAAGATCATCTGCTTTGCCAACCTGCAGGCCAAGCTCGAAGGCAGCCGAAAGCCAGAAAAAGAAAACGCAAAGAAAACAGGCGCTGCCTTCCAGAACGAGGGACGAGGAGGCAGAGGAGGAGAAAGAGGAGGAAGAGGAGGAGCAAAGTTCGGCTGCAAATAAAGACCAAAAAGCTGAATCTACTGGGAAAATGAGGAAAAGAAGGGTAACAAGTTTCTAAATGTGTACTCGGCGACAGCGAACGCAAGTTGTTGAGATTTGATTTAATTTCTCTTTTTGTTTTTATTTCGTCTCTTGAAGGGTAAACGGAGGCACGGACGTCCGCGATGGTCCAACATCCGCACAAAGAGACGCAAACTGATCGAGGGAGAGGAGGCGGAGGACAGGAAACGAGGGGAGGAAGAGGGGGATGGAGGGAGCGACTCGGAGGAAGAATCTTGTAAATCAGAGGAGATTCCCAGTGAGGATGCCTGCAGTCACTGCGGCCTGCCCAACCACCCCGAACTGGTGCGTGCTCGTGTCTGTGGAGTAAAAACCAGACCTAAAATGTATTTGGGTGTTTTTTGTTGAGGCTCCATAAAAGATGTGAGGACACAGATTGATATTTTGGCAACAATACGTCTCCAGTTTTGTAAATGAAACATCAGGGAAATGTGAAGGAGCAGGGAATTCAACCACTAACCTTTGTGTAACGGAGCTGTGGGTACATAGCGTTGCTTTGTTAGCTCTGCTTTTAATGGAAAGATGAGAAAAGTTCAACTTTTTAAGCAGCATGAGTTTGTACTATGTGAGCTCCTGTAACAACATAGTGGAAAAACATGGAGGCGAACTTGCTTGTTTTTACTTTAAATAGCTTGTTCTGGGTTAATAATTCTACTTTTCACATCACATGACCAATTAAAACATGTTACAGGTGTTACATTGCTCTGTTTTGTCAGTAAAGGACACTGTGGACCTTTAAAGCAGCAGGTTAATGATGGTTTGGGGATATCTGCAGGATGTGACCCACCCTGCTGGACTTATTAAGAAAAACTGTTGGCTTCATTGGCTCAATAAGATCCTTTTAGAAAGGAATAAAATTGTTATTGGACTTTAGCTGGTTGCAGCTTCCCAAGACTGACAATATCCTGCAGCTCCTGCTTTTATAATTTCAGTGTTTACATTACTAGCTGTCATCATTTACGACGGTGTCATTAGAAAATCAATATGTGTTGTCTTGATGATGTCAACAAATCCAAAATGTTCAAGCTGTTCAGTCCTTTGAGTGTCTTTTAATGTCCATTTATGTTTTTTCTTGCACCTAAGAACACACATTGATAAACATTTTCCATTTTCTCTGCTTTGCAACTGGATGGAAACCCAGCTAGGATGTACGTGTATGTGTTATTTCAGTGTATATGTGTGTGTGTGTGTGTTTATCCTCAGATCCTGCTGTGTGACTCTTGTGACAGTGGTTACCACACGGCCTGTCTGCGACCGCCGCTCATGCTGATCCCAGACGGAGAGTGGTTTTGTCCGCCCTGCCAACATGTAAGCTGGATGTGTGTGTGCAGACGGAACAGATAGACGATGTAGAACGTATTAAAAAATTATCCTGACGTATAAAGATTGTGAGTTTTGTTTTCATCATCAACTGAGGGACCTTTTCTTTTCCTTTTTTCTTTTTTAACACCATATTTGTACAAGATTCAACACAAAGTATGAAGTTTCCTACCTGTTTCTATCCAAAATCTATACACAAAGAACACAAAAACAGGTTAAAGAATAAGCCATCAACCTTATTAGTGTATAGACGAGTCATCTGATCGTGAAGGATTTTTGGGGTTTTCTGCTTTCAGAAGCTGTTGTGTGAGAAACTGGAGGAGCAGCTACTGAATCTGGACAGCGCTCTGAAGAAGAGAGAGAGAGCAGAGAGAAGGTAAACATGCTGGAACAATATGATCAGCTTTTTTTTTCTTTCTACCTTCAATCTAAAAGTGAAACTTCTGTTTTTGTGTTTGCAGGAGGGAGAGGTTGGTGTATGTGGGCATCAGTGTGGAGAACATCATTCCTGTAAGTAAACCACACGACTGTTGCTCTATGACGATATGTGTCTGCGTACGCAGTCGTGTTGTTTATAGATTTGTGCTCAGACGTGTGAAATAATCTGGTTTTGTTAGTTTTAGCACACGGAACAAAACACAGTGAGTCATTATGAGGATAAACTGTGTGGTTTGCAGCCTTCAGACGATCAAAGCAGATTTCCCAGAGGGTGGAAATCCCATGTTAGGCTTCAGTCTGATGATCTGGAATAAATAAAAAAGCAAGTGCTGTTTGTTGTTAATGGCTGTCTTAGGAGGGAGATGAAGAGGAAGAGGAGAAGTCTGCAAAGAAGAAGGATCCTAAAAAGAGTAAAAATCTTGGGAGGAGATCAACTAGAACCAGGAAGCACATAAGCTACAGGTGAGCGAGTCTGCTGGTGGATGAACAGACTGACTGGTGTTCTTAAAGAATAACAAAAGTGTTCAGAGAGTTTCTGTTCACATAAAAGATTTCCACATCTCAGTCCCACCATGGTCCGTCTGACATCTGTCATTTAAAATGTTAGAAACTTGGTTAAAACACAGGAAAACCAACATGAGACGCCTGATCTGTTGCAGGTTTGATGACTTTGACGATGCCATTGATGAGGCTATTGAGGAGGACTTCAGGGACCTCTGTGATGGTGAGTGGGCAATTTAAGAGTTAAAGAAAAATAGATTTTGTTGCAACGATGTTGTGGGGAACTAAATAATTTAAAACACAAACTTTTACCTTTTTTTGAAATGTGTTTTAGATGTTTTGAAAATAAATCTTTTGCAGCAGTTTAATAAGAGCGACCGGTTTCTGCAGCTGCTGGGGGGCCATTTCATTCAATGTTAACTCTCCCTTGGGTTGTGATACAGGGGGAGGGAAGGGTAAAGACATCAGCTCAGTCCTACCAGAGGGTGGGAAGGAGAGTCAGCGGCCAATCAGAGACCAGTCTCGAGCTGCCAGAAACAGGAAGAGGCGGAGACTGAACGACCTGGAGAGCGACAGCACGGCACCTGAGAGTGAAGACGAGTTCATGCTCAGCAACAGGTCAGTTTTCCCTCCGAGTTCTCCACCCTCCCTTCTCTCGGCTGTTTGTCTAGATATTTCTCTACCTCTCCTTACAGCTCAGAGGACGAGGAATTTGCAGCATCGGGGGGAGACGAGGAAGATGAAGATGTGGCCAGCGATGGGGGCAGCTGGGACAAAGGGACCCGCCCGAGACGGATGTTGAAAGAAGTGCCCAAACACAAACGGAGGAGAACCCAACGGAGGGGCAGGAAACGGAGGCGGAGATGCTCGACTGAGGAAGAGGACGACGACAGTGAGGAAGAAATGGGTGAGTGGGCAGCCGGGGGGGGAACATTTGCTTTTTTTTTTTTTTATTGCATTTTCAGAATTGATATAAATGATGATGCAAAGTTTTGTTGAATAACTTTTAGAAACAGTTTGTTTTCTCAGACAAGGTTAAAGAGGAAGATGTTGGTTTTACATGTTTCGACCGGTCGGGCAGTTTTCCTCAGAAGCGTCATCCCACCGCTGTGACGAGTCGTTAATCAGCTAATATTGTTAATCAGCGGTTGGATGACGAAGACGCGAGACACCAGTTGAAACATGTCGAAGTAAAACCAACATCTTGGATCTTCCACCGTAACTTTTTCTGAAACAAGAGACTCAACAAAAGAAGACAAAATGAACCTTCTGCGGCAACGTTTAGAACCCTTTTAATAAGATTAAGTTAAATTATCTGCAGCTGTTTTGATACTTGAGTTTAAAGCTGGATAAACCGACATGTGAA
>JBBBVU010000009.1:7373411-7389597 GCA_037177055.1 Atherinosoma microstoma
ACTTTTAGAAACAGTTTGTTTTCTCAGACAAGGTTAAAGAGGAAGATGTTGGTTTTACATGTTTCGACCGGTCGGGCGGTTTTCCTCAGAAGCGTCATCCCACCGCTGTGACGAGTCGTTAATCAGCTAATATTGTTAATCAGCGGTTGGATGAGGAAGACTGGAGACACCAGTTGAAACATGTCGAAGTAAAACCAACATCTTGGATCTTCCACCGGAACTTTTTCTGAAACAAGAGACTCAACAAAAGAAGACAAAATGAACCTTCTGCGGCAACGTTTAGAACACTTTTAATAAGATTAAGTTAAATTATCTGCAGCTGTTTTGATACTTGAGTTTAAAGCTGGATAAACCGACATGTGAATTTAGTTACAATAACATCCCAGTTGGCTCTCTTCCTCTTCACCACAGACTCGGATCAGTTCAGCAACATGACCGACAGCGACGCTGACAAAAAACGGCGCGGTCTGAGGCGGGGTCAGCGCCAGCAGGTCAACTACCGCGAGACATCGGAGTCATCCGACAACTCCAAGGTCTCCACCAACAAGGAAAAGGTGAAACCCCGCGGCAGACCGCGCAAGGAGCATCTCTCCAGCGACTACAGTGACGGTTAGTGTCGGCATGTCCATCATAGCGAGAACGAGCAGCTGTAATCGGAGTTTTATCAAATCAAAGGAGTAATTACATTTTTCTTACTCTCTTTTTTAGTGTCGCCTTCCTCCAGAGATTCAGACGAGGAGGAGGATTTTGAAGATGAGGAGGAAGATGACCAGAGAAGGAGAGTGAACAGGAGGAGACGAGCGGAGGAATACCTCCGGAGAAGCAGAATGAGAGAGAAGCGGAGTAGATACGAAGATGAGGAGGACGAAGAGGAAAGAGGGAGGCGGCTGAAGAGGAGACAGTCGGAGAAGGCGGACAACAAAGACAAGGGGAGGAGATTAACGAGGACGGACAGGGACGAGGAGAATCCGGAGAAGATGGGTCGGGGGAGGAGGAGAGAGATCCTGGCGCAGCAGCGGCGCAAGCGGCTCGCTCAGATGCTGAAGAAACGGCGACCTTCCACAGACGAGGAAGAGGAGGACGACGAGGAGGAAGAGTCTGAAGACTCAGAATCGTCATCATCAGAGGATCGTCCCATCCGTAAAAGACTCAATCGCATCGACTCGGATGATGAAGAGGAAGATGAGGAGGAGGAAGAGGACGGGAGACAGAAGACGACAACGAAAAAAGCCTCGGCGGCGGAAATGAAGTCTGACGACAAAAATGACAACGATGCTCAGGAAAAGGGGCGGGGCCTGTCTCCGTCAAACAGGCATTGGACCTCCAGAGGCTCAACGAAGCCCGGGGCTGAAAGTCCCACTGTGCCCAGGGACAGTGCTTGCTTTGGCAGGCAGGCCAGGAACAATCCCCCCTCGCATCTAGACAAAGAGGAAGAAGAAGGGGAGGGCCAGTCGGACTCGGTATACTCTGTCCAGAACAGTCCGCAGTCATGATGGCTGTGTGTGTGAATAACACTCGCTTATTTGTTTCAGTTGATTTCTTTTACTCACAGACCACCTTTGAAACTGGATATTCCTCTCACCCCCCCCCCGTCTTGCTCTTCCTCACTGTTGTATTGTGGTAGAGTGTTATCCACCATTACACGCTGTTCAACCCAACAGAGACCAGCAGGTTACTGGTTGGGAAGGACGCGACCGCCAGGCGGCCGGACCAAACGCCTCCTGAACGCAGGACTGGCAGCACATCGTGTTTCAGTGGACGGATTCAGAGTTACGGACTCATCCCTGACGGCGCCACGCGACGGGACGCCGCTAGATTCATCCCAGTTAAGCTTGATCATGTGGGACGCAGGAGGTAGTTTGTAGTGTTACCTTATCCTAAAGCACTTCATCATTCTCATAGCACTTAAAGGCCGCCACCAAGGAAGGGTGTCGGTGTCAAACCCAACACTTTGCATCTGAAAGTAGTCGCAAAATGACTGATTTTTTCTAATCTAATTTCATAACAAATGGATAATTAAGGTAGTTGTGACAAAAAATTCCGGTCATTTTGGTGGCTGAATAGTTAAAAAAACAGAACATTTATATATGAAGATCCTACAAAATTTCATAGTGAATATTTCTTTAAATAAACTTTAAATATTAAAGATATTTTCTCCTCTAAAGAGCTGCAGGAGATGATCGTATTGATCCAAAGTGTTCGCTTTCACACCGATCACTCATTTTGTTGACAAAACCTTGAGCTGAAGGCTTCACGTTTGCTGTACATACTTTGCCCGTACGCTGTTCCTTGTAAGATAATAGATGTTCTGTTCTCTTAGTTCTCTTGTAAAATATAGTGTTATATTTTCTATATGAAGATGAGGAGGAGAGATGCTGCTGCAGGTGATGAGAAGATCCGAGTCCATCAGCGGTTTTGCTTGGTTTGTTGGGAGATTCTGCTGTGGAACAAGACGAGCGTGGAGCTTGTATTTCCCAGTCAGAGTTGTTGCTCAGCCCTGTGTCTTTAAAGGTTTTTAAACTTTGGTATCCTGAGGGAAAGAACAAAGCTTTATTTTTTTGATTGAGGCTCAGGGTAGGAAAATTTAACACTGATCACCAATAAGACAACCGTTTAGTTTGTTCTTTCAGCTTCTGGATAACCGTCACTGTCAGGATTTGTCTAAAAAAACAAACAGAAAAATGATTCCCATTTACTCCATCCAGTCAAATCACTGTCTAAGTTTTTAAAAGGTTTAGTCCTGCTTTTGTCCTTTTTAAAAGGCTCTGCTTATTGTTTTTAATAATTCCTGGACTCAAACTAGCAGAGTTTTGTTTTCTGGATTAACCTTTGACCCCATGTGTATCAAAACTAAATATCACCAAAAATAATGAATAGAAAAAAGTCAGCGATGATTAATGGAGTTCAAAATAAGAGCAAAAGCTTGCACAGCTTACTTCCACATACATGAACACAATTGAGACTTCTTGTTTGAGTTTCTGTTACTGTCCGGTCTTTTGTACGCCCACTAACAAACTGCTGCAGCTTCATCAGGAATATGAAGCAGAGTCCAACTTTGAGTCGTTTTAGTTCAAACAAAGTCAAGACAACTTTGTTACATTTAGTCTCCTTAGATTTTGCACCACCATTGTTAATACAATGTGTTTTTCTTTTAGATTTAGGAGCATTTCCAAGTCGCTTTTCTTTTTCTTATCCTGAAGGCTGCAAGTTAAACTTGACAATCTTCATTTTTATATTCAGCAGTTTGACAGATTTGGTCCTGATCAGCCATCACAATGTGGTCTGACTTCATCTTTCTGGTGATTTACACCAGTTTGAAAACAGCCCGAGTGATTTCTGATGAGTCTCGCGTATCATGAGACCAAAAATAAACATCCATCTGACACGTGCAAAAACATTTCATACGAAACATTAGTGTTACTCTTTTATCAGCAACCAAAGGATTGTTTTTTTCTTTTCTGAGCATAAAAAACACACAAAAAAAAAAAGTTATTTCCTTACAAGTGTTTACTCTCCCACATACAGAAGTAAAATCTGTATTTTTCTAAACAAATTTCACTTGTTGCTCATCAGAAAGTCACGTTGAAGCAAACTCCAGCTGCACCCAAGTAGAAACCGTCACATAAACAGTTTCACTGCTTCTTTTATCCCATTTTAAACTGACAGGACTTATTACTGCTTGTATCCGAGTCTGATCTGACGAAAGGTTCGGACATGTAAAAGGTCCGCCACATCTATTTTACTAGTGAGAGCAGATTAATGCGAGTTTATGCCACCAGTCCAGCATCATGCCAGTCAGTCCACTGTGCTCTGTGTTCGCTGCTGTGGCAGAATATGTTGGTTTTAAAATGTACAATGGATGTGAATGCAGCTCCTTTCATTTCTCTGTTGTACTGTTACTGTAGTACTGCTGTAACATAAATGTTTTCTAAGTTATTAAAACCAACATCCAGGCATCTCCTCAAAACACGGCAGCTGTTTGTCTTGGTTTTTGTTCCCATAATGGTGAAATTAGGAAGGATTATTGGTAAAGAGGAGGATGGTTTCAGACTAACTTTAAGGGGTCACAGGGAAGCTATTTTCTCAGCACCTATTTTTTTTTTTCTGCTTAAATGTTTGATCCACGAAGAGGATCTGTGAGAACGAAGCAGATCCCACTCTCCACCTTAAACTGCTGCTGCACCGGCTCGAACACTCAAGGTTGAACTTTTCTTAGAAGAAAAGTTAAACCTGCGTAAATAATGAAAGTAGGTTTCCCAGTGGGAATATGCAGATTCAAGTCTAAAATGGTTTCAACTTTGTTCAACACCCTTGTGCTTTCAGCCAAAGTGATCCACTCTTGCAGAAGTAACCTGAAAATACACATTTTCAGGTTAAGTATGTTTTTGTCATTCCTTCCAGTAGTTTCCTTTTTATTGTGCAAAATGTAATTAACTGGAAAGTGATCCCCCGTGTGAAGATTACTTCTGTTTTACATTATATAAGACCAACAGATAGACAGTGCAGTAAATTAGCTAGATTGTAGAACTCCCATCCTCAACGTCACTGGCCAGCAGGTTTTAGACACACTTGACTCAAACTACCGGCTCGTTGTGCAGAACTTGGTAACTGATTTGTATCAGGTGTGTTGGAGCCGGGAAACCTCTAAAATCTGCAGGAGTGGAGTTTGACATCCCTGTTGAGGCATTTTTCCTTTTGTCATTGAACACGTGGGTCTGCCTGCTTTGTGGTGTGAATGTGCAGGTTTGTTTTCAGTTCATGCATTTTGTGGAAGAAACTTAACACATGAAAATAATGGAGGACTTTCAGATTTCTGAAGATAGTAAACTTTATTTGTTCGCTATAACAAACTTTCAGTTCTTGACATCTTTGCCTTGGAAGAACTTCATAAACAACCTGATGGTACAAACACATACAGCCCTGTTGGACTGTTACTTTACAACGTTACATCAAAAATGTTTTGATTGAGCAGAAGAAATACGTAGAGTTTAATGTCATGGTAACGTTAACGATCCTCCGTTACAACACAACCCTGTTGTTGGTCTGCTTCGAGTCACATCCAAAACATCAGCTAAAAATGGACTAAACCTATTTTTTAAGTGGTTTCAGTCTGTTGGTTCCTGCCAGGTTTTTACTTGACAGCTCAACCACAGATTCTCAACACTGAAACGGACATGCGACGGTTTGGTTGGCAGTCGTGGCTCGTCCACAGGTATTACCATCGCAGCAAAGACCACAGTCACCTCTGTTTAATGACTGTGGCAGACTCAGGATTATACTTGGCAGCATTTTTATATGGCATCATGCTAGCAGGCAAGTTTATGTGTAAACAACTTTCAACAACAAGGCAAAGCAAACTGCTTCACATAAGACAAAAAAAGAAAAGACTCTGGGACCGGTCACTGGGAACAAAATGAACACATCACCATCTGCTGGTGAAGAAGAGACTGGTTGTACTGGGACTGAACCTGCAGGGGACAAATACTGTGTTGGGCCATTAGTTCTTCATATGATGTTGGAAATATTTTAACCTCTTAAATCCACTGAAGTCACTTGAATCCTGCTGAAAAGTGCCACCAATAATGGTAAATTCTGGCCAACAACTCAGACTGGCCGTGGCATTCAAACCAGTTTCAGTTCACAGAGCTGCCTTTACTGACACTTTTACATTCTCCCCATTAAATGTTAGACTGGTGTGAAAATGTCTTCAGAAATATCCCGTCTGTCACCGACAATCACACCACAGCCAACGTCGCAGATTATTTCATCCCTTATCGTTGACGTGAATGTTATCTTTAGCTTCTGAGCCTTTTCTTGCATTTGCAGGGTTTCATGATGAGTGGGTGTTCATCATAAAAGTGCTCAGTCAGTACAAAATTCATCAAACTTAGTAAAAAGGAAAAAATAAGCTGTTTTTCTGATTATTCTACAATTAAAAATGTAAACAAAAGCATGCAAAGTTTTAAAAAGCTTTAAAGAACAACAATAGAGAGCATTTAGTAAAGAAAGCTGGTAAAAACTAAATCTGACACAGGTCAGAGTTTATGTTTCATGTCAAGATCTTCAAGATGAATTACATTGTTTATCTAAAAGTTTTTACTCTCAGTAGCCCTCCAGCTGCAGGATGAGATTCCTGATTAAATGAATTTCAGGCTCAACATGGAGTGGCAGTGTGAATAAAAAGCTTGTAGACATGTTTCTAAGTAAACATGAAGGAAGTAATGTTAACAATGTTAAACTGGAAGGTATATGGGAACCGGGAGGCGTGCGCTCAGCTGCATTATCACATGACGTAAAGAATCGGTTCTAAAGTTTTCTTTGCCAGATCACAAGATAATCCTGTAAACATTAATAAGATAAGTAGAAATGATTATGTTTCTCAGTATATTCAGATAGACACAGTGCAGATGCTTTGTAAAACATTTACGGTATCTTATGCGTTCGCTATTATTTGGTCTGCAGACTGCCGGCTGCATCCGATCTCCTCCTGAATCGAGTCAATCTTCTGCTGAGTAAACGCTGAGTAAGCCTCAGATGCTGGTCAGCACCAGGCTGCTCTCTATGGCAAGAGTTATAGTACCAGGGAGGTCGTTGTCGTGGCGATCCCCCTTGTCCTTCAGATGAAGCGTCTTCTGGATTTTTCCCTGTTCAGCTGGCAACGTCACCTGACCCAGGAAGGAGTCCATCAGGACGTTGTGGTTGTAGATCTGAGGGGAAGAGGGGGGATTTCAGTCACACACAGACACACTGAGTTTTTAAAAATCTGTACACACACACTAACCTCAATGCAGATTGGTCGGTTGGCTTTCTTCCTGTAGAAGAGTCCTTTAGTGTTGAAGACGGGGCTGCAAGTGTTTTTATGGACCACAGATCGAACCTTTTCTCCTTCACAACGAATGATCACGTAAGGATCTGACACTGGTGAGACACACACACACACACAGTTTTACCATCTTTCAGGGAGGATACCACAATGACTCGCATTCATTTTATGTAAGTTTGTCAAAATATTGTCAAATTAATCATTTAAGATGTAGTAATGATCCCTGATGGGGGACTCGGTATGATCATTCCCCTGGTCAACATATTGCAGTAGCAGAGGCTTCAGAGGCAGGTGAATTTTAAAGTTAAGAATCAGAAAGATTCAGACAATAAACTCCTACACAAGACTATACTCCAGACAAAAACAATCGCTTAACATCATCATCACTCCCTTTGCAGCTGTGCTAACCACCGCACCATCGTGCAGGCCCAGACATGATAACATTGGACAAAACACAGTTGTGACAAGTATTTCTATGTTTAACAATCTAAACAGATGACGATATGCTGTTTACTTTTAGTCTGATGTAAATGTTCTGCTGATATGACAGGTGATTTTTTAAAGGTGATACAAAAGCTCTTTCAGAGCAAATGATATAATAAATTGTGTTTTTTTTAGAAGCTACCAAGGTTCAATTTGATGTGATTAAGCTCTGAGTTGGTAATCTGTCACCATGAAACAAGAATCCGGTGAGCAAAATACAAAACTTAACATTTACCTCCGTCTGAGTCCTGTGCAGCGAGTCCGTCGGCCTGGAGTATGTGGACCTGAGTAACCAGAGAGGGATAACCACACAACCCAGACCAGCAGGTCTGAGGAGGCTCATCAAGAGTCAACTCCCTACAGGACAAAGAGAGACAGGGGAAGGATACTTACTTGTAAGTCTAATTATGGTTTCAAATTTCAATGTACAGCCTGAAACAGAACCAGTGGTTTCAGTTTAATGTTGAATGAAAATAGTACAGAATGATAAAAATCCCTTTAAACATTATTTTCTTAGAGGCCACCAAGGAAGGGTTAAATAAGCTCAACGCAGTAACAAGTCTGAGTGTGCAGCGTAAAATGTGTTTCTCATACTGTGAATGACTAAAGAGGATCTCACCCACAGTGTCCATCTTTGTAGCCCATCCAGAAGCAACAAACACAAACAGTGTTACTTCTGTAGCCACAGTGCAGCTTCAGCAGGTCTGAACAGCTGGTCTACTTAACCCACTGGACATTGCAATAGCAGTCAGATTCCCCTCCTCATTCACAGTACTGTGTCTCAGTTTTAAAAATCTTATTATAATAGATTATTCTCTATCAGACCACAACAGGAGTGAGACGTCTGACTGGTCCTGAATACACTTTGCAGAAGGAAAACAAATCCAAACATCTTTTTTAACTTCTGAAAACTAAATAATATGGGGGGGAAGAAGTAAAAATATACATTGTTTTAACTGCATGTACTCCTACCTCTAGCTTGGCACGTCAAACACCTTTTACATCATCAGTTTGTCCAGAAACACTTCCCTAACTAAATTAAACTTCAACAGCATGTCCGTACTTGCAGTCAGAAGGCACGTCGGTGAAGATTCGGAGCAGAAACTCTCCTTCCAGGCCGGGGTCAAAGGTTGTGGGTACGATGACGTACCTCCCCTCTGTCAGGTCGATGCGCAGGAACACAGACCGTGAGTTAATGTAGATGCTCCCGCCAACCTTCTGCTGGGTGGCATGCATACGGTAGCTCCTGTTTAACTCCACCTGAACACAGAAAGACACCAGCAGGTTCCACCTCCTTAATGTCCAAGCTTGTATTAGAGTACAAATACAAGAACATACAGTTTATTAGGCAGAAGTTAATAATAAAAATGAAAACACAGATCAGTTCATTCTTAGACCGGAACACATAGAAATTCTCACTCTGTGTATGTCAAAGCCAATGGCCAGGTTTTCTCCTCGCCCTTCTCTCAGGGTGGCTCTGCGGTCTTTCTGCTGCAGACAGACCAGCACCTCATCCTCCGACTTTTTCACATCAAACACGTACTGCAGCACAGAAGAAAAGACTTCCCTCCATATCACTTTGAAAAAGACAGACTTGTACGAAACAGAATCTGTGACATGAATAAAGGGAAGAGAAGAAGACCTGTGGGTTTTGGAGGAAGGTGTGCTTGTTGTTGCTGCAGCCGCCGGCTCGGTTGAGCAGCGGGTCATCATGGCGGCGCCAGGAGCCCCGCATCACAGCCTCCTCCCAGGTCTTATGGAAACTCAGGTAGGACGTGTTGATGAGTCGACAGAGGATCAGGTCTGTGAAGTTAGCGATGAAATCATCAAATGTCATCCTGCAGAGAGGAGAGAAAGAGGAGGTCATAACCCGTGGCTTCCACATCTCCATGCATGAATAAACTGGGACTTTGTGGATCAGTTCACACTAAAAATGGGATAAGCTGCACTGATGCTCTCCATACATGTGCACCAACTGAGCCAAAGTCCTCGTGCTCTTTCAACAAGTATCGTAGGGGGTGTGGGTGATGGCGAATGCTCTTAAAATATCTCTCCTCAAAATAAACAGTTATTGTGATGCTTCCTCTGCTCATGGTTTTGTACCATGTTTGGATGGTGCAGGTGACTCATTTGAGATCTCAAAGGCTTTTCACACAAGTGGCCACCGTGAATTGGCCCTTAATGTGTGATCAGAGAAAGAGGACGCAAGAGGAAAAGAGTTTAACTGAGCAGAGGTCACTGAAACAGAGGTTTGAGACTGGCTGTAAGTCACCTTATTTTGCCAACAGGTGGCGATGTTGTACTAAAACTCACCAGAACTCTCCATCATCCTGCACTGTGACGCCCATCCTTTCTCTCTCACTCTTACTGACCTTCTTCCACTCTTCAGAGCTGCAAACAGGCAGAAACCGTTCAGTCATCTTCATCTAAAATGTCCACTCAAGTCACAGAGTCATTATGTTACAAACGAAGCTCATCGTTAGCAAACTAACAGATACGGTGGAGTGTGAACAGCATACACAAACATTTGTTTCTGGTTTAGTTAGAGGTCTAAAGTCCTGGCTATGTTTGAGTTTCCTGATCTCCTGCTGCTGGACGATGAATGTTTCAGTTTGTGTGATGATTTACAGTAACTGCCTGTAAAGGATTAGCTTACTGTGGCAGATCAAATATTTTTTCATTTTCGGAGAGACTTACAAATCCAAAATCTATCATTTATTTGCCAATTGATCTCAAGGAAAAATCCCGTTTTTTTATCCTTCTTTTCTTCATTTACTCTGTTTTTTTCTTTAACCATTTTCTGTTTCCTTTATCTTCCTCACCTGTCGCTCCAGGGCCCGTTCCACTCTCTCTGCCCCCAGGGGTTCCTCATGCGGATCATGTTGAGCTTGTCTGACTTGAAGAAGGCCAGCAGCCCGTGGCCAAGCCTTACCCTGCGGACATCTGTCACAGCATACGCATGTCCCTTCACCAGGCCACAGGCCAGTCTGGCCTCCATGTCTTCTGCAGTGGTTGCCTGGAGCAACATCTCAGACCGTTAATTTATGCATAAATTCATTTAATCATTCAGCCGCGTGGGTTCGTGATCTGTCTCCTCACCCGGATCGAACAGCTGATGAGGCCATCTCTGTTGTGAACTTTCAGGACTCTCTCAAACAGCTCGGTCTGCTTTTCTTCATCTTCTTTGTATCCGTTCTCGGTCAGGTCCATCGGCTCAGAAACCCCTCCAGTGAAATCCACCAGAGCGTCGGCCGTGTTTCCCCCATCCAGAGCCTCATAGCACCCACACATCCTGTAAAACACATACATTACTGTACGTTCAGACGCAGAAACTACGGAATCGGCTTCACTTCTCTAAATTTAACAAAGCAGCATGATTATGTGCTATATGTTTATTTATTTAGTTACAGAAAATAACATTTATCTGCTTGTCAAATGTTTATCCATGACAAATGATCATTTGAAATAAATAAAAAAATATTTTTAAAAACAGAAAATGTCTATTTCAAGCATTAGTGAATATTTTAATTTGTGACAGAGTTTGTCTCTTCTCTTAAGAAGATGAAAGTTTATCTACAGCTTGAAATTAAGAAGCCATAAAACAATTACTGATACACCTTAACTTTTTTTTTCCTTTACAGGACTTTTCTCTCATCATTTACCCAGTTGGTACTGTCAAAGCCAAACATTTGTATTAATCTATGATTTATTTACCTCCTATATTTTTCATTAATTAAAACAAATAGAAAAGATGTGGCCATTTAACTGGAAGGATATAACATTTTTCCCTACGACTATAAATGAACCACAGGAATATATACGTTAGCATATTCTGATCCATTAAAAGAAGTGCTAGTTTGAAATTTGCTTCGTCCTGTCAGAGTTGGGATGGGCTTTGACATCAATTATTCGATAGATAAAAAAACAGCCCTTTTTTATGTTATTAAAATCTTTTCCAGGAACTTTAAGGTGTGTAAATCGATCCATTTTCTTCCCGTCTGCTGTTTCTTTGGTCCAGTACAACGAACCAGTCTGTCTCTGGTTGCCAGGATCTAAAACTGGGACATGTGTAATGTGGTTTCTAATGTTTCTTTTGTTCCAAAATATCTAAAATCAACTTCATAGAAATGAAAGTGCTTCTATATGCTAACAATTAATGCATAGGGTGCCAGTCACATTTCCAGCTCAGCCATCTTGTCCATGCTATGGACCACCCAGGCAGTCCACAGCATGGAATTCTGCATCCCAACCTGCAGATGCATTTTGTTCACAAGTGCAGGAAGGAAACATTCACGGTTAAATGTGTTGATGCGTCTCTCTTTGGGTGCTGCAGCAGTTTCTCCACAGAAGCAGCAGAAGTTAAACAACCTTTAACAGTTATTAGTGTCCACATGACTAAACGGATCTAAGCACACAGATACAAACATAACGTATATTTGCTTACTTGGCGTAGGCCTTCTCCACCAATGCGCTCCAGAACTCATTGCTGTCGTTGGAGTGACAATAAACGAGCTCTCCGTTCAGAGTGGGAAGCCTGTCATCTATCACCACGTCCACCCACTCACCAAATCTCCAGAACTGGAAGTGGAAGATTCCAGCATAGGACTCTGGTTTTTCTTTATCCCACTCCTGGTCCTTCCAGTCTGGAATCACCTGAAGAAATACAGAGAGCGAAATCCTGGCTACTATAGGCAGTGGAGTAAAAAGTAATACATATTAATACCATGCTGTTACATCACTCAGATTTGCCTTTTCTTCCTTCTCTAGCTTGAAACCTATCTTGCTTGAGAGCATTACTTCAACAAAATGATAGCTGCTGGGTTGGCTGCAGCTCCTCCACTGCCCCAAATTGAGTAAAGGGTGTATGAAAAATTGGACAGATGATGTTAATAAGAATTTACTATTGGATAATTCACCTTTCATTTTTTCTAATATCCAAAAAGAGGTAAAACATTTTCCATAAACCAGGAGTCAGTAAACACTTATTTCAGACCAGTTGCAAATGTAATTGATGTTTGAAGCCATACTGTACTCCAGTAGCAGATTATACGGTCCTGTTACATCAGGAAGGGTCCAGTAAAAGTAGTCCAGGGAAATATTTGGTCCAAAACAAGTCTTTTATCCATAAAATCCTTTTTAGGCAAAAACTGCAAGATTTAAAAGGATCAAACAGTAATGGCTTTGGGGTGAACATCCATCCACAAGGGAGGGTGATGTGTGTGCTAAGGAGACGTGAGGTAAAGCAATTATGGCCCATTATAATAATAATAATAATAATAATAATAATAATAATAATAATAATAATAATAATAATTTATTTATTTATTTATTTATTTATTTATTTAATTATTTATTTCTTTGGCTGCTGTATTGTGCAGAGCAAATTTGCTTTGCGAAGAGGAGCTTTATGGGTATAAAACTACTCTTGATGATCTGAATTCTTTTTTCTTTATGTTTGTTTATTTTGAATGATGGTTTGTTACTAAATTTACTTAATATTGCTGGACCTGACCGGACGGGACAGAAAGAGGATAGAAAAGAACAGGAAAATGGAAAAAAATAGATAAAGAGACACTTTATAGAAAACAATGCAGTCCAACTACAGACTCTAAATGAATAATAATAATAATAATAATAATAATAATAATAATAATAATAATAATAATAATAATAATAATAATAACATAATGTACATTTGATTCTTATTATTGCACATTCACCATTATAAACTGCATTAAATCAGTCAATAAAATAATAAAAATTGGAAAATCATATTGTACTCATTACACATGATTACACACCTGATTGGACCTCAGAAATGTTTCTCTTTAATCCAGACGGATTAGAACTTTCTCTGACTGGAGGTGGTAAACTTTTCTGTAACAATCTGTCCTAGACAGATTGTGTATTTTTTCATACGAGTCGTTTAACTGCCTGTGGTTCTTTGTGTAATGTACTGGCTCATTGCTAGTGGAGCTAAACCAGGTAATATCTTGTAAATCATGCAGCACACTTTAAGGTTTTTAAAAAGTTCAAAGCTGATTGAATTATACTGAGACAGTATTCCATGATGACAATGAGACAGAGGTTCCTTATCTGCTATTTTTTTTAGCTTTCTTTTAAAGAGATTGTAGATGTTTCAATATAGTTGAACCTGTAAATCTATGTGCGGAAATACATCATGAAGGCACTTTCAGTCAAGTTTGTTCTATTTCATCTGAAGTTATGAATATCAACTTGAACAGTTTTCATAACCCTGTTAATATTTGCAGCTAGTTGCTACTAGCTAGTGATGTTTTGTTTGCTGTAGTAAGACACGTCTGAGTGGATTTAATCATCTAAAACAACAGAGTTGTAGATATGAAGGAAGCTGTTTCCTGAGCTTCCAGTAGGTGGCAGTGCAGCGTGTCAGGTTTTTACTCTCTTGCATATGGGTGTGTATGTGCGTGTGTGAAGTTTGATCCATGTTATATTTCTGCTGCTACGTGCACGTGTGCACATACAGCTGCACCTAAAGCTGCTGCAGCTTTGCCACAAAACAAACGTCACGACTAGAGATGAAGTTCTTGTTGAATGTTGGTCGTCTGTCTGTTTCTGTCCTGCAGGGATGCAGCAGAAGCTCCGACTGTTGTGTGTGATCATGTTTGTGTGATGCGCTCTCTCAGTTGTACTAACTTTTTAATTGAAAGCTGATGGCAGAGGCTAACGGAGACTGCTGCAGCACACACACAGAGCTGGGAAGGTGTTTGGCAACACTCCAAAGAGGTACTGACAGATCTGCTCAGCAAACCCTCCCCTGCACACACACACACACACACACATCCCTCCTCCCTCTGTTCACACTCTGGTTGACCCTGACAGCAGTCCTGCAGTCTCTCCATCACCACGTTGCCATAGCAACAGGCCTTAGGGTATGCCCGTGCAGTAAGACTGCGTAAAGCGGATCCGAGTGTGGTCAATGATATCGAACTGCTTCAGTTTTCTGAGGCATTTTTCATCAGCTGAGCCAACGTTTCACCCAGTTTATCAGTAAGTAAAACCAAAACTATAAACCAGTACAGAAGAGCTAGAAATAATCCGGGTTAGTTTCAGTGTGCAGGAATCTGCGGCTGGGGAATGTGTGTGTGTTTTTAACATTGAGAAGCAGATAGCCTCTTGACTTTCCTGAGTGTTATCATGGAGTAGGAGGCTTAACACCTCACACAGCACTCCAGCTTATCTCAGGCCCCTCCTCCTGTAGACTGATGACAACTCTAGGGGGCACTCTGCGCTGTGTCTGAGCTGGACGCTGAAACTGAATGCATAACATGCCTTTAGCTTTTATTTAAATAGTTTGAATATTACTTTAATCTAGACTTTTTTAAGTGGGTTGTGTGAAGTACTTATGAGTGTATCAGTGCCTTAGATTGTTTCCTGATAGGTGAGCTGAAGAGGACTCATTTTTCTTCATCTAAAACAATTCAATCCTCAAAAGTTTCACAGCAGCTCCAGTGAACTCTGTTCTCATGTTGTGGATTTTTACTGTGTCACCACAGCTTCTCAACCAGAACGTTCACATGGCAACACATTCTGCAGGGAGCTGATGAAACTGGCTGAAACTGTGTGGGCTGCAGCACCGCGTCACTACATACCACAGTGTACAAACATAACATAACCCCACCGACACAATACATTTATATATACAACCCCACATCTGAAAACGTTGGGTCTGTAAAATGCAAATAAAATCTCATAAACTCATATTTCATTCCCAGTAGAACGTAAACAACCGATTTTATTCCCAGTAGAACGTAAACAACATATTTTATTCCCAGTAGAACGTAAACATCATATCAGATGATGAAACTGAGACTTTATTTCATTTCATATAAAATCTGAGCTGATTGTGAATCTGATGTAAAAAGTTGAAACAGGAGCAACAAAAGGCTGAAAAGTCAGCTCATATTTTCCATAAAATGGTAAAATGCCTCAGTTTCAACATCTGATACAATGTTTATGTTTTACTGGGAATAAAATATGGCTTGAAGAGATTTATAAATCATTGTATTCTTTTTTAAATTTACGGTACATGTTATTTTTGTCTTACTGGGGCTGATCAATCCTTATTTAAGCTTTCTGAGACCGTTTAATGTGCCGCCGTCATTTCTTTTGCAAGTCAAACTACCACATGTCTCTTCTCTGCTAAAACTAAATAAACTCATTTGATTCAACCATGTTTTTTCTCTTCTCTTCTTCTTCTACGAGTTACAAACCCAAGAGACGGGGAAAGTCGGGGATCTTGAAGGCGAAGCCGGTTGTCCGTTAGCACGTCAGTTGCTGTTGCTCCACGGTTGCCATGGTTGCAGTGTTGGCCGGGGTCAGGACCTGACGGGATCTGACTGTAAATGAGGACTGGGGGGATTTGATGGGAACGGGTGATGGTTGCTATAGCAACAGTGGCTTCTGTTCCATTGCAACCCCCCCCCCCCCCCCTTTCGCCCTCTCTTTATATCAGTCTTTTGTTATTTTCTTCTGAAGTGAAATGAAAATAAGAATTTCTAATAGAAATGATAATGTAAGACTATTTGTCTTTTTTCTCTGGAGGACATGGGGACAGTCATGCTTCTGATCTGTTAACACAAGTGAGAAATGTGATCAACACACGAGGAGACGGAGCTGGAAAGCGGAGACAGTCCGAACAAACTGCAGCAGAATCTTTCATCTGATCTGCTTTTTTTCCTACACACCTGTCAAATCTGTCTCACATCACTTTGAAGCAGAGCCGGATCATGTCGCCAGCAACGCAGGCTAAAATAATCATCCACTGTACACACACACACACACACACACACACACACACACACACACACACACACACACACACACACACACACACACACA